>JAODLM010000591.1:0-90000 GCA_036937905.1 Salvia rosmarinus
TCTACGACTAAGCGCCGTCACTACTACATTCGCCTCGGCCTGTGATAGTTAATACCACACCGTAATCTTTACCGCTCAGCCATCTTCTTTGTCATATTCGTATCCCTTTGTTCAAGAAATACTTCAAACTTTTACGGTTCAGGAAGATTTCACATCTCACAATCCGTAGATTGGTTCCAAATTCTCAAAGGTACTAACCATGTACCGCTAATTCCAAATCGTGAGTCAGTAGTTCGGGCCGCTGGGTCCGAGTTGTCGGGACGCATAAGCTATCACTTTTCCTTCTTCGTGATCAAAACACAACCCACCCAGCCTTAGATGCGTTCAGATAGACCATACCCCTTGTCCGCTTCGACCGCTGAATCGTGCACCGGTCAATTCTCCTCGAGTATTTGAAACTGCCTCGCACTCATCATCCAAACGAACTGATTCCTTCCCGAGTAGCTGGGTTATCGTCTTGCAATCTGGGAGAATCCTTCATGAATCTCCTATAGTAGCCGCTAATCCTGTGAAACTCTAATCTCGTGTCGAGTCTTGGTGACTTCCATTCCCGCACGGGCCTCTACTTCTACTCGATCTACTTTACGCTCAGCAGACATATCGATGTCCAAGGAACATAACTTCCTTCACCAAAACTCACATTTGCTAAACTTAGCAAAGAGTCTTCATTTCTCAAGGTTTGCAAACCGTCTGTAGATGTTCCTTATGATCCTCTTCATTCTTTGAGTAGATAAGGATGTCATCTATGAAGACCAAAACAAACTTATCCAAAATGGATGAAATACTGCTCACGAGGTCCATGAACACGGCCGGTGCATTGGTTAATCCAATGGCATAACTATGAATTCATAGTGGCCATATCCGGTTCGGAATGCGCCTTAGGTACATCGTCGCATCAGATTACCGGTGGTATCCTCGACTTAAGATCAATTTTCGAGAATACACCCGCCTCGCAATTGATCAAACAAAGTCATCAATTGGTAGTGGTATTTGTTCTTAGTGTCATCTTATTTAGTTCTCTATAATCGATGCACATCCTCAAAGAACCATCCTTTTCTTAACAAATGCAAAGCGCCCCTGCGTGAAACACTGCCTAATAAACCTAGATCCAATAGCTCGATTCGATCTTCTCTCTAGCTCCTTTCGGGGCCATCCTATAGGGCGCCTTCGACATCGGGCTGATCCTGCCCAAGTCGATGGTAAACTCTAGCTGTCTCATCGTGAGTAGTCCCGGTAGATTTTCGAAATATGTCCAAAACTCTTCGACAACTTCAATGTCTTCCACCCGCTTCGGGTTTATCCTTCGCTCAAATAAACGAGGAATGCAAGACATCCTTCTCGGTTCATCATCCTCCTAGCTTGTAGTGTCGACACTATCGGCACTCTTCTTCCCATGTCGATCCTATGAAATGCAGAAGCTTGTTCCTAGTTGAAACGAAATTTTCCTTTCCTTACAGAGATCGTGAATGATTCTTAGCTAACCACCCATTCCTAGGATTATGTCTACATCGTCCATGGGTATTATGTTTAGATCGTTAGCCGAACCTGTTGATCCTAATGTCAACTCCCAGTTCGAGCAAAAGTGTGTAACGGCCATAATTCCTCCATAGGCGGATGAGATTCTCATATCCCGTTTTGATCTTTCGCACCTAAGGCCCAAAGATTTCCACGCATGATTTTGCAATAAAAGAATGCGAAGCAATCTGTGACGAACAAAGACTATAATGTAGGTTGAGAAGAACTCCCATACCGCCAAGTTTCTCGTTCTCGCTGCTCGGCCCTATGCGTATGAAGCTCGCCCGAGCTGGCCGAGGCCGACGGGCGCCGTCCCGCTGATTTCGCTGTTGTCGCCTGGCCGCCGCCGCCGCTGGCGTTGACGCGGTGGTTGTCGCTGTTGTTGTGGCGGCGTCACGCCACCGCTGCTGCGGGATTTGTTGCCAGGGCGGCCGCCATCGCGCGCGGCCGCCGGAGTTGTTGTTGCCGAGGCCGGGTGTTTGCCATCGGAGTTGCTGGGTCGGGCCGGAATCGCTGCGGTGGTCGGGCCGAAGTCGAGAGCCTCAATGGTCGAAAGTATCGCCTTGGCTGGTTCGCCTTCCATCCAACGCGACATCGGGCAATTGTCATGTAATGCCCGCTCACCCCGCATTTGTAACAGCCTACCACGCTTGCGCGTGCACACACCCTTGTGTTTATGGCATCTAGGGCATTGAGGCGCCTCGATCGTCCCGTGGTCCTTGCCGCGAGTACGAGCCGCTCTTCAGCTTTGTCCCTCGCGCTGGTTTCGCCACGGGCGCCGTGACTGCTTCTCCGTAGTTTCCGCGGTTGTTATTTCCGCTGTCATGCCCCGCGCCTTTTCCTCTATCCAGATCGTATGATCGAGACGCCACCGACTTATTTTCTGGCCATGGTCACTTATATCTAAAGCTCAAGTAGAGCTTCAGTAGGATGTGTCTCCACGGTCGGCAAGAGACATGCGATTCCATTCTTAGTCCCGCTCGAACTTTTCCGACATCTTCAAGTCGGTTCTACTAGATCCGGCAAGATATCTCGATCGCTCGTAGTAAGTGCGATCGTAGTCGGTTACTTGGATAATTTTTCTTGTTTAGCAGAAAAATTCCGCCTTTTTCCCCTATAACTTTGGGGATATACTTTTCATACCTCTTTTGAAATCCTCCCATGAGAATTCTCCACTGCTCACAGAAAGTCTTCTTCCGGCCTCCCACTAAGTCACCGTCCAACCAAATGAAAGTAACACACGACAGCCTTTTGTGCTGCATCTTAAGAAGGTAAAGATCCGCTCAATAGCCCCACCCATTGTTCGGCTTCTTCCTGTTGCTTTTCCAAAAGATGCGAGGGTTCTGCCTTAAAATATTTCTTCGATCCTCGCGATCTGGTCGTGGGAGGTGGTGGTTGGGGATTGTCTTCCTGCTCTGTTCGGGACCCCACCCTTCCTCCTCGCCTTCCCGCCCCCGACTCCTCCGGGTTCCTCGCCCCATTCTTCTCGAGGCATGCCGCTATGAAAAACAAGTAATCATTGTGCACTTATTCTTTTCATACCAAAGATACACCAACAATGCTATTAGGCTTTATCAGAAACCATTCCAAATGTAAAATCATTCTTAACAAACATAACTCACCGCAAAAGCCCTATTAGGTCGTGTATATATATATATCCAAAATTTCGCCATAGGCGGGATGTTCAAAACAATGGTAAACAGAAAATAAACCCGCCCACACGGCCTAAAAAGAGAATTCGAGTTTTAGAACCATAAGCAACAAAAGAAAAGAGAAAAGCTAGCACACGCTAGACATAACAAACAAATCCTAATTAAGACGCCGCCAGTGCCTTCACGAGGTCTTTCCCTATTCTGTCTTCCTCGTGGTCTCCTCCTCCTCCGAATCATCTTCGCCGTCCGAATGTCCATACGGGTAGTCCCTCGGATGGTCCGCCCATTGCTTCCACCATCGGTATATCTCGCATGGGGTTAAAAGCGGTGGTCGATTCGCCCGGTGCCCTCGAGCCCGCGAATCGACCGCAGCATACCGAGCCCGTCATAGCTCGAAGGCATCCGATACTCTCATCCGCACGTCCGATCGAAAGTGCCGACTGGTGGTACGCCGACCATAGGGTAGGTGGTAATCGTGACGAGGACGGCGTCCGGCAGGTGGGAACACGGCCTTGCAGGCTCGGGGCGGCCGCTCTAAGCCAGCAGTCCGCCTCGCCGAATCGACACGGAGGTACCATCGGGTCGATCTGCCCGAACCTGTACACCATTCGCGACACTCATCCCGCCAGTATACTCGGAGGTAAGGTCCTCTGCTGCTGCCCGCAAATGCTATATACGTGTCAGCGATCACGACCTCGCAGATCTCCCACCGTCGTAGTCAGCCATCGCCTGCAAATGTAATCCCGATATCTCGAGCATATCCATCCCAGCAGGGAGTATCGCGGCAGCGCGCCGATGCCGCCATAATCAACACGCCAGAGCGGGCGCCTCCAAAGATAATATACCAAGAACTCACCAAGTCTTCCCCAACAAGACATCCAACCGAGCGATATATACCACCCCTCTGGGCGGGTGTGGTCCAATCCTCCTCCTCGAGATATCTCATTCCTCCATCCGTCACGATCAAAACTAATATAAGTCAACTATCGCCATCTAAAAAGCGCAGGATATTCAACGTAACGTGAAGCAACTAGATAAGGTCAAGCAAGTCATAGGCAGGCATCATCACCGCACAATACCACCACAACTTACCTTCTTAGTCTTACCCAAACGTATACATAAGCCAACAACATCTTAATATGAGCTATGAGATCCTTATTCTATACCAAACACGAACTAGAGTTCAATGGACTTCATCGTATTCTCGGCAGTATGATTCTGTTCTTCATAACAAATGAAGATCAGTGTTTAGCGCAGGCGAAACCATGCAAATCGAGTCCCAACGAGAGATCTGACTAAAACAAATTTACTGCGCAGTGCAGGAAATTTGCGCGATCGCGCAAAGCGGTTAATCGAGTCGTACGCCCACATAAAACGCTTATCATTTTCGGGTTTTAAACTGAGGCTGGACATTTTGAAGCCGTAGGTGGCGCCCATTTGGTGTTGATGCTCACCGTCAAGTAGTGATGGAGTGCCGACGTCATTCAAATTTTAAAGGTTGAGGTTGTCCGTCCATCCTTCGCCGCCTTCCGCCGCGGCCGCGGTATCGCATTTTCATTCTTCCCATCGCTTCGTTCTCGTAAGGGAAAAGAAACGCATTTCTATGTTCTTTCACGACACGTGAACATGCTCCTGAGTCAAGTTCGCCTTACGACAACATATCGCTCATCATAAATGAAATTTTGAAAGTTGAAAGATGTTTCAATTGAAAATTTTGAAATACGATTTCAACATAGCAATCATAATCAACTTATACGCATATCAAGAATGGATTGCTCATCCCATGTTGATCATTCAACTAGTACACCGTAATTTCATCATCAATACTTGAGTATCGCATTAGTTCAACTATAAGTATTTGAAAAATTTTCGCTCAACTTTCATTTTCATCATAAAATTTTCAATACTCAAACCTTCAAAAGTTCATCCAATTGTTCAATCATGCAAGAATTTTCATTTCACGAGTTCGAGAAAGAATGCGCTACCTTTCCCGCTGAGCTCGACGTGACGGAGTGTCAGGAAGTCGAGGGTTTCAGAAGTCCAAGACGATCTGCACTTAGAATAAAAAGGAATTGCTTTCAAAGAGCAAGAGCTCGACACACTATCACTCATTCTCATTCCGAACCAACCCTGACCTGAGGGTGACTCAGTACTAGGAGTAGCACTTTGTGGTTACATGGATAAATAGAGACGCGTGAAAATGCTTAACATGCTCGAACAGTATTATGAGATGATGTTATATTGTTTTTGAAAAGGTTTAGCCATCGACCTCAAAATCTGGCCCGATCCGACGGACCTCAATAGTTTGTAATATGAAGCATAATTAAGCGAGTTTAGAGTATAGCAATGAAAGTGTGTGAATACATATATGACGATATGCATTCAAGGTATAAACCACAAATTCAAGTAAATCGGTCATGACACCGACTCTCAACACTTTCCCCATCATCACCATCGTAACTCAACCCGCACATTTAAAAACAACATGCAGGCTAAGTACAGAAATTGCACTTAGCGGGCTCATGCCGAAACATTTGATAAATTTGATTACGCCAATATCGGGTAAGTCACAAGTGGTTTTAGTTAAATGCCTCAGGCTTACCAAATCATTTTCAGTCAGAACATAGCTCGGCCGAGCATTTTCTTGGTGTGTATGGTCCATATCTCATAGTCACAATACACAATAATAAATAAATGAACGTCGGTAGTGAGGCCTCCCATCTACGACGCCGCGACCGGCCGTAATCCCGTCACAAAGACATACACTCCGCAAGCATATGTTATAACACGTCAGAGGTTCCAACCTTCACGCCAATCCTAGCTGTGCATTTATCATCCCACAGACCCGACATTAAAAGGTCACGCTACCACAACAATTGATATAATAGTTCCAACTATTCCACACTTTCTTACCCGGCATAACAGATAGATCCATACACAAAACGAAATATTTTCGCGTAATGCAAGAAAACATTTGATAACAGTTGTAAATAAGTGTCAAATAAACTCATTTGGAATAACAAGAAAGCAATTTTAGTGGGTAAGAAAAGGCCCACATTTTGAAGATAAGAGCCCACATTTGAGGTCAAGCCCACCGACTATGGTTCGTTGGAAAGTCCCAGTTCGCTTGTTCGTCAAAACCCGTCATTGCGTTGTTCACACCTTTACTAAAAAGCGAGGCTTTTAGTACGTCGCCAAGTCTTTCGAGACTTTCAAAACTAAGATAAACTTCGATATTTCATATCGATGTATCGAATTCCTTAGTGAATTCAACACGCTCAACACGATACGATCGACTTGTTCGCGCTCTCGAGATACTTTCAACGTATAAGTACGTTTTCGATATATGGATTTCATTTGTGAAACCTTTCACTAATGGGTATCATACCAATTAGTATATCTTACGCCGCATCGACGTATTTATAAATGTATAATCGCACGTCTTGACTTGAAAAGTCAACGAAGTCAACATTTGACTTTTGAAAAGTAATTTCTTACAAATTTTGTTTTATAAATCGAATTTGATCGATTTGAAACGAAAGTCCTATTGCTCGATTTGTCTTGTAAATCAAGGACTTATGATTATTTTCGCATTTTAATAACCCTTTATAAATAAAAGCGTATTTTGGTATTTTAAAACGTTATAAAATGAACGCTCGTCTCAAACATAGCAATCTATGTTTATAAAATTTTGTAAAATTTAAAACTGTCCAGAATATCATTTAGTAAATTTTCATTAATAAACTGCTTTTAAAAAGGATTTTAAATCCTTTTATATTATCGATAATTTCGATAATTAGTTTAAAATACCAAATGACCTTGAAAATTTTTTCTAAATTAATATAGTGTATTATTATACACTATGGTCCAGAATATGAATTTATGAAATTCATATAATACTGCTTGCTAATTATTTATATATATACATATATATTCACTGTAATTTCAAATAATAGGAATAATCATCCAAAATTCCAAAATTGATATGTACTCATTATAACATCCCAACATCAGTATATAATATTTATATAACCCATAGTTCTTCATAACTATTTATTTCACAAATGAACAATATTCACGTAATATAAGATAATTACCCAATAAATAGCAAACAATTTCTAAAAATTCTAAATAAATTACAACATCAATAAACATTATATTATAACATTGTAACATCATAAATCAACCAAACTAATTTAAATCGTCACCATATGAGCTTTGCAAGCTCTCGCTTTTTCGATTAAATTTAGTATTTGGTTTTCAAAAATTCCAACAATTATATACTATGTTTATACACTATAGTATATTAATATAACATCATATAATCATCAAGAACTAATTAAATCATCACCATATAAGCTTTGCAAGCTCTCGGTTTATTTGATTTAAATAGGTAATTGATTTCCAAAAATTCTAATTAATTTACACAATGTATAAATAATATATTAAAGCATTAAAACACTATTACATGTTCAAAAATAAAATCATACATTAACCTATACATACCATATGCTCTCGGCCCTCTTGAAATAATTAGCATAATGATTTTCAAAAATTTCTAATTAACACATATATCATATAGTCAATACATTAAAGCATCTATATGTCATCACAAGCTTAAAATAAAATTTATACACCATGGTACACACTTGAGAAGCTCACGGTATTAATGAAAGTTTAGGCTAGGGTTTTCCAAAAATTTTAATTAACATACCATAGGTTTAAATCATAACATACATCAATATTTCATTATCAAAATGTTCAAGAAATAATCGGTTATCAACATTTTATTTTATAAAGCTTTCAAAAATTTTATTAGCACATCCTATGGTTCGAAAATAATATAGCATGCTAGATCCATTCAAAAATTAAATAAGCAACAACATATTATCATCCAAGCATATATCTTCACATATTTGAAAATAAAATCACCAAGAACCATTATCTCATGCTTTAGAACATTAAAACTCATTCACATATACATATATAGCATTCGAAACCTACACATATATATATATAAAAACAGTTCGATTTTCATGAAATAATGAGGTAAGAATCGGTACTAATGGACCATATTTACCTTGGAATGGTATGGGATTAACAAGAACAAGGTATGTATCAACTTTTTGGAAGAGAAATGGAGAAGAAGAATGGAAGAAAATCTGAAAATAATGGGAGTGTTTGGCTCTCTGCTTTGGAGCGTAAAACGGGAGAGAGAGTGAAATGTGAGGAGAGATATATGTGAGAGTGTATAAGTGTTATGAAGAGTCTCCTATCATCTCCTTTCTCTCTCTCGATTTTGGCCAACAAGTGGGCTAAAATCTGCAGCCAAATGATGGGGATATAGTGATCATTAGGCTATGCTAGAAAGGAGCTTCATGGGTCACAACAAAAGGTGGAGCATGCACGCTTGTCAAAGTTCTTTAATGGCCGACGGTTTATAGGGGTTTAGGGGTAGGATTAATTTTTTTTATTTGTACCATAATACAATGTTAATCCAAGTATAGATCATAGATATATAATACAAGCCATTAAAATAATTAAATCCAACCTATAGCATATATACGAAATTACCGATCCCAAAATTAGGAAAATAGGAAATAAAATACAAATCACACCTATTATTGATACTCATGCCATTTTCGATCCAAATATACACATATATATCATAATATATGCTTTAGATATTAAATAATATCATAGGGTAAAATTATAGCATTAATCAATGCATAAGAAACCCTAATTTCGAAAATTAGATTTCAAATTTATAAAATCTTTGATTTTAATAATCTAAAACTGATTTCATAGCTTAATAACACTCATATATATCATATTATAAAGTTTAGATACCATATGATAATTTAATAGTGTTATTTCATATGAAAACCAAAGTTTATAAACTTAGGTTTTAAACTTATTATCAAATTATCGAATTTTAATAACTGAAAATTCGATTTTAATAATTAATAATACTGAAATTATATAATAATAATAGGAAATTAATTATTATAATTTCCCGAGCATTAAACTCGCTTTACAAAACGCTTCTCAGACTTTGACGCTCAAAACGCCTCAAAACGCTCAAAATCGACTCATCTCAAAATGGTCGCAGAAGTTCAGATTACTAAATAAGTATATTCCTTTAATAAAGGAATTAAGGTGGAAATTAATTCCAAGCTTCACCGCCGTAAAATTTCATGAAAAGTCGACGCTCGATACGTGTTTGACGTTAAAATATATCGACGATTCATTTCGTAATATTTCAACTTTAATTCACAATCCTTAGTGAATTATGAAAGGAATTTTAAACGATATCGTATCGAGATCACAAGATTCGATGTCGTAAAAGATAATATACGGTAAAACCCTAATTACGGGTTTAGAAAACCGTAATCGTATATTCGCTTTTGAATATTACACCTACACATTTTCAAACAACTAACACTCCAAACACTCTCCATTTTCTCCAAAATCTGCAACAAATGAGCTCCCTCCCCATTATTTTCGAAAGCTTTCCATTCTTCTCTATTTCTCTTCCAAACCTCGATACTATATCGCTTCTTGTGAACCCATATCATATCTAAGGTAATACACGTCCTTAGCACCGATTTCATCCCCATTTATTCTCGAATTTTCTAACATGTTCTTATACATATGTGTGTATTTCAATGCTATATGTATGTATATGTAGGTTTTAATGTTCATGCAGCATGAGATGTTTTATTCTTGATGATTTTATTTTCAAATATATGAAAATATATGCTTAGATAATCATATGGTGTTATATGTGAAATGTATAAATGGATCTAGCATGTATATGAGTTTCAACCTTAGCTTATTGAAAACGAGTTTCAAAATTTTGTGAAATGTTCATAGGATGACCGATTATTTCGAACATTTTTATGATGTATTATCGATCTATGATATGATTTAAGACTATGGTATGTTAATTAAAATTTTGGAAAACCCTAGCTTAATTATTTATGAATGCCGAGAGCTTATATGTACATACCTTAGTGTATAGATTTTATTTTAAGCTTATAATGACATATTAATGCTTTAAGGTATTGTTTATATGTTATATATTTTAATTAGAATTTTGAAAACCATATGCTTAAATTTTAATTAATACCGTGAGCATTAGGAAAATATATGTTGATGTATGATTTTATTTTTGAACATGTAATGGTGTTTTAATGCTTTAGTATATTATTTATGCATTGTGTAAATTAATTAGAATTTTGAAATCAAATACTATTTTAAATCAAACAAACCGTGAGCTTGTTGCTCTTGAAGGTGATGATTTAATTAGTTTTGATAAATATTATGATGTTATATTAATATACTATAGTGTATAGACATAGTGTATAATTATCGAATTTTGAAAACCAAATACTAAATTTAATCGAAAAGCCGAGAGCATTACAAGCTCATATGGTGACGATTTAAATTATTTTGGTTGATGTTATGATGTTAAAATGTTATAATATAATGTTTATTGATGTTGGAATTTATTTAGAATTTTAGAAATTTTTGCTATTTATTTAGTAATTATCTTATTATTACCGTGAATATTGTTACATATTGTGAAATAAATAGATATGATGAACCATGGGTTATATAAATATTATATACTGATGTTGGGATGTTATAATAAGTATATATCAATTTTGGGAATTTTTGATGATTATTCCTATTATTTGAATTATCAAAATATATATATGTATATATATAAAATAAATAGCAACAAGATTATATGAATTTCATAAATTATATTCTGGACCATAGTGTATAATAATACACTATATGAATTTAGAAAAATTTCAAAAGTCATTTGATATTTTTAAGTTAATTATCGAATTATCGATAATTAATAAGGATTTTAAAACCTTTTAAAACAGCTTTATTAATGAAAATTTACTAAATTAATATTCGGACAGTTTTTAAATGTTACAAAATTTTATAAACATAGATTGCTATGTTTGAGACTAACGCTCATTTTATAACGCTTTAAAATACCAAAATACGCTTTTATTTATAAAAGGGTATTAAAATGCGAAAATAATTATAAGTCCTCGATTTACAAGATAAATCGAACACTAGACTTTACGCTTTCAAATCGATCAAATTCGATTTATAAAACAAAATAGTAAGAAGTTACTATTTTTAAAGGTCAAAATCGCCGACTTTGTTAATCAATGTCGACTTCGCCGACTTTTTAAGTCAAACGCATTTATTATACGCTTATAAATACGTCAATACGCTGTAAGATATACTAATTGAGTATGATAATTATTAGTAAGAAAAGATTTCACAAATGAAATCCATATATCGAAAACGATTTATATCGCCGAACGATCTCGGCGAACCAGAAAAGTCAATCGATACGATTAGAGACGCATCAATCCACTATGAATTCACCACATCGATATGAAATATCAAGTTTATCTTAGTTTTCGAAAGTCTCGAAAGACTTGAGCGACGCACTAAAACCTCGCCAGAAAGCGTGGACGCAAACGCAATGACGGATTTGGCGAACGAACGAAACCTAGACTTTACAACGAACCATAGTCCAGTGGGCTTCCTTCTTATCTCAAAGTGGGCTTCCTTTCTTATCTCAAAAGTGGGCTTCCTTTCGTATCTAAAAATGGGCTTTTATCTTCAAAATACGACTTTACGTCATACCAAATGAATTTATTTACAAAGACTTATACTACAACCTGCTTATCAAATGTTTTACCATGATTACCGCCAAAATATTTCGCTTGTACGGATCCTATCTCTATGCCCGGTAGGGCCAGGAGATGGTTGAACTATTATATCAATTGTTGTGGTAGCACCCAACCTTTAATGTCGGGTCCCGTGTCGATGATAAATGCCTCGCTAGATTGGCGGAAGGTCGAACTATACCGTGTTAACATATGCTTGCAGAGAGTGACTGTGTCAGACGGGATTACGGCCGTCACGGCGTCAGACGGGAGGCCTCCTCTCGACGCTTATTATTTATTATTATTATGTATCGCGACTATGAGATACGGACCATACACACCAAGAAAATGCTCTCACGAGCTATGTTTATTTAACCGAATGATTTGGTAAGCACAAGGCATTTTAACTAAAACCCTCGCGACTTACTCGATATTGGCAACAGAATCCAAAATTTATCAAATGTTTTCGCATGAGTCCACTAAGTGCAATTTCTTGTACTTAGCCCCGCATGTTTGTTTTAAATGTGCAGTTGAGCTCATGGCGATGATGGGAAAGTGTTGAGGAGTCCAAAGGTCCTCGATCGATTTTACTAATTTGTGGTTTATACTCAATGCATATCGCCATATATGTATTCACACACTTTCCGCCGCTACACTCAACTTCCTTATTTACGCTTTATGTTTTTAAACTATTGAGGCCCATCGGATCAGGCCAAGTTTTGGGGTCCGATGGCCTAAACCTTTTCAAAAACAATATAACATCATCTCATATTCTGTTCAAGTATGTTAGCTTATTGTTACGCTTCTCCATTTTATTCATATAACCCCTAAAGTACTACTCCTAGTACTAGTCGCCTCCAACCGGTTGGTCCGAATGGGTCGTGATGTAGTGGTATCGAGCGCATTTGCTCTTTGAAAACCCAAATTCCTTTTTATTCTAAGTCTAGATCGAGTCACTGGACTTCTAGAAACCAACTGACTCCCCTCAACACTCCATCACATCGAGCTCAACCGAAAAGGTAATCGATTCCTTTCAAACTCATGAAATGGAAATTTTACATGATTGAACAATTGATGAACTTTTGAAGGATTTGATTATTATAAAAAATTTATCATGAAATGAAAGTTGAGCAAGAAAATTTTTCCAAAATACTTTAGTTGAACTAATGCAATACTCAAGTATTGATATGAAAGTACACGTGGTACTAGTTGAATGATCAACATGGGATGAATGAATCCATTTTGATATGCATATAAGTTGATTATGATTGCTATGTTGAAATCGTATTTCAAAAAATTTCAATTGAAACCTCTCGACTTTCAAAAATTTTATTTATGATGAACGATATGTTATCATAAGACTAACTTAGACTCTATGAGCATGTTCACGTATCGTGAAAGAACATAGAAGTACGAACTTTTTCCTTATGCGAACGAAAGAACGATAGGAAGAATGAAAGTAACGATACCCTTGGGCACGAACGACTAAGACGAGCAAGAAGGACGGACGAGGACAACCTCAACCTTTGTCGAACGACGCCGGCACTCCATCACTACTTCGACATGAGTGAGCATCAACACAAAATGGATGCCACTTACGGCTTCAGAATGTTCAGCCTCAACTTAAAACCTGAAGATGGTAGATTTAATACGCCGACATACGCCTCAATTTGCAATTTGGCACGATCGCGCAAATTTCCTGCACTGCGCAGTAGATTTGTTTTAGCTAGATCTCTCGTTAGACTCGATTTACGCATGGTTTTCACCTGCGTATTCTAACGCACTGATCTTCATTTGTTATGAAGAACAGAATCCTTAACTCTGCCTCCAGAATACGATAGAGTCCGTTGAACTCTAGTTCGAGTGTTTAGTATAGAATAAGGATCTCATAGCTTATGTTAAGATGTTGTTGGCTTATGTATACGCTTGAGTAAGACTAAGAAGGTAAGTTTTGGTGAGTATTGTGCAGTATGATGTTGCCTACCTTATAGACCTGCTTGACCTTATCTAGTTGCTTCAATGCTACGCTTAAAATATCCTCGCCGCTTATGCATGACGATAGTCGACTTATGTTAGTTTTATTCGCGATGATGGAGGGGTTGAGATATCTCGCGAGGAGAAGGATTGGACCACACCCCACCCCGCAGGAGGAGGTGAGTATATATCGCCCAGCTTGATGTGCGCCTGGGAAGACTTCAAAGTAGTTCTCGCATATTATCTCCGCCTTTGGAGAGACGCCCGAGCTCACGGCGTGATCGACATGACGGCATCCGCTTTCTAGCGATACTCCCCGCACTGGATGGATATGCTCGAGAGATATCGGGGATTACATCTACCGGGCGATGGGCGCCACGACTTGGTGGGAGATCCGCCTGTGTTCGTGAGTCACCGACTTACGATACAAAGATTTACGGGCAGCACCGAGAGGACCCTACCTCCTCCCCGAGAGTATACCGGCGGGACGAGTCGCCAGAGTGGCTTTTACACGCAGGTTCCGAGGCGATTGACCCACCGTGCCTCCTTTCCTTTTTGACGAGGGAAGGCTCGCCGCTAGAGAGGGCAAGACGCCTGCAGCTGGGAGAGCCGGTATTTCACCCTCACTGCTTGACACCCGTGCACGCCCACCAAGACCACCTCCACCACCTATGGTCCCAGCCATACCACCAATCGAGCACTTTCACCTGGACAAAGACGGATGAGAGTAACAGATGTCGCAGTGGCTACACCGATCCGACATGACTACGAGCATCGGGTGAGTGCAACGAACGCCTTAACCCCCGCGAGACATACGGATGGTAGAGAGCAATGGAGCCGGTCCATCCAGTGGACCGCCCGCATGGACATTTCGCATACGAGGACGACTCCGGGAGGAGGAAGATCCCGAGGAGGACTGGACGGTGGGAGGACGCATGATGTAGACCCCGCGAAGCTTAAAGAGATTTTTGTGCTTCACTTCCGTTGTTTTCCTTTTCCTATGTTTAATCTTTAGTGTCGACTTAGAACCTTAGCTTTTGGAAGGCCGTGTGGGCCGGACTTATGTTTTATTTCTTTTTGTATAACCGTTGTTTTGAACATCCCGCCTATGGCGTAAATTTTGGATATATACATACATGACCCTAATAGGCTTTTATGCAAGTTATGTTTGTTAAGAATGATATTCTATTTGGAATCGCTTTACAAGAAAGCCATAATAGCGTTGGTGTATGTTGAGTCGTGAAAAGAATAAGTGCCTAATGATTACCTGTTTATAGCAAAGATGCCTCCGAGAAGGAATCCGAGTAAGAACCCGAGGTCGAGGTGGGAAGGCCAAGAGGGCGGGTAGGATCCCCGAGCAAGAGCCGTAAGAAATTCCCCAACCACCACCTCCACCACAACCCGATCGCCGAATCAAGAAATGTTTCTAAGACAACCCTCCGTTTTTAACGAAAGGTAGCCTGAAGAAGCCGAACAATGGGTTAGGCCATTGAACGGATTTTTACCTTTTTAAGATGCACGGCACGAGAAAGGTTGTCGTGGTTACCTTTCACCGATAGACCAACGATCACAGTGGGAGGCCGAAGAAAACTTTCACAATGAAAATGAGGAATTCTCGTGGAGGATTTCAAGAGGAGTCAGATGAAAAGTACATCCCTAAAAGCTATAAGAGGAAGAAGGAGCAGGAATTTTTCCCGCTAAAACAAGAAAGGACGATCGTGATCGACTATGATCGCACCTTCGCGAGATGTCGAGATATGCACCGTAATCGTGGACACCGACTTGAAAATGTCGGAAAAGTTCGTGGGGCTAAGAATGGAGATACGCATGTCTCTTGCCACCATGGAGAATCGTCTCTACACCAAGCTCTCGCACGAGCTTTAGATATAGAGGCGCCATGACCAAAATAAATCGGTGTCATCGCACACACACAATGCAATCGGATAGAGGAAAGGGAAATGGGAACCCAACCGCGGGAATAACAACCGTGGGAACTTTGGGACACGAGTCACAAGCGCCGTGGCAAGGAGACGCGCGCCACAGGACAAGGTCGAAGAGAGCAGTTTTATGCTCCACCAAAGAGGGACCACATGAACAATGAGGACACCTCAATGCCCTCGATGCCATAGGACACACAAGGTGTGTGTACGGCAAATGTGGTAAGTCGTTATAAATGCGGGCAACGGGCACATTACGCCAACAATTGCTCAAGATCACGCTCGATGTAAGACCAACCAACCGGCAATGCTCACCATTAAGGGCTATACAATTAAACCCACCACAACAAGCAGCTTCAAATTTCAACCCTCAACTTCCGTGGGCAACAAATTTCAACCTCAACAACCACAAAGAACCACCGCGAACAACCATGGTAAAGAACGCAAAAGAACCACTGCAACAACAACGGGCAGAACCACAACAACAGCAGAGGCGCCAACCATCAAGGCCGACGCCAAGAAGGCCAACCACCAGACCACCGGCACCGTCACCAAATTGCTCAGCAGAGCCTACGCCCGTGATAGGCAGGCGTAATCTAACAAAACCAGGAACTTGGCGGTATGGGAGTTCTCCTCAACCCACCGTTATAGTATTGTTCGACATGGTGCTTCGCATTCTTTATCGCAAAATCATGCGTGAAATGCCGGGCCTTAGGTCTCGAAAAATCAAGCCGTGATATGAGAATCTCATCGCCTATAGGAGGGATTATGACCATACCCACTTTTGCTCGAACCTAGAGTCGACATTAGGATCACTTAAGGTTCGCTAACCACCTAAACATAATACCCATGGACGATGTAGACATAATCCTGAATGGATCAAGGTTAGCTAAGAATCATTCCACGATTCTCTGTAAGGAAAGGAAAATTTCGCTTCACTTTCCGGACAAGAAGCAACGATTTTCACGGAATCGCATGGGAAGGAGGATTCCGATAGTGTCAAGACTACAAGCTGGAGGATGATGAACCGTAAGGATGCCATGCATTCCTTGTTTATTTAAACGATGAGGATAAACCCAAAGCGCGGTAGAAGACATTGAAGTCGCCCAAGAATTTTGGACGATTTCGAGAATCTACCAGACTACCTCCGATAGACAACTAGAGTTTACCATCGACTTGGAGCCGTGATCAGCCCCAAAGTGTCGGGCGCCCTATAGATGGCCTCAAGGAGCTAGAAGAGCTGAAAATCCAAACCAAGAGCTTTTGGATCTAGGATTTATTAGGCCGAGTGTTTCACCTTGGGGCGCTTTGCTTTGTTTGTTAAGAAAAGGATGGTTCTTTGAGGATGTGCATCGATTATAGGAACTAAATAAGACGACACTAAAGAACAAATACCCTTTACCCGCAATTGATGACCGTTTGATCAATTGCGGTGAGCGGTGTATTCTCTAAAATTGATCTTAAGTCGATACCATCACTGAAAATACGGTCCGAGGATGTACCTAAGACCGCATTCGAACCGTATATGGCCACTATGAATTCATAGTTATGCCATTCGGATTAACCAATGCACCACCGTGTTCATGGACCTCATGAACAGTATTTCATCCATTTTTGGATAAATTGCTTGGTCTTCATAGATGATATCCTTATCTACTCAAAGAATGAAGAGGATCATAAGGAACATCTACTGACGTTCTGCAAACTTTGAGAATGAAAGACTCTTTGCTAAGTTTAGCAAATGTGAGTTTTGGTGAAGGAAGTTATGTTCCTTGACACATCGTGTCTGCTTGAAGGCATAAAAGTAGATCCACCAAAGTAGAGGCCGTGCGGTGAATGGAAATCACCAAAACGCAAAGACGAATCGAAGTTTCTAGGATTAGTCGGTTACTATAGAGATTCATCAAGGATTCTCCAAAATTGCAAGCCAATAACCCACCTACTCCTAAGGAATCAAGTTCAATTGACCGATGAGTGCGAAGTAGTTTTCAAATACTTAAGGAAAAATTGACCAAAGGCACCGCCTAGCGGTCCAGGCGGACAAAGGGTACGTGGTCTATACAGACGCATCTAAGACCGGACTGGTTGTGTTTTGATGCAAGAAGGAAAAGTGATAGCTACGCATCCCGACAACTCGACCCCACGAACCGAACTACCCAACCCACGATTTGGAACTAGCAAATGTAGTTCATGCATCGAAAATATGGAGACACCATCTCTACGGTGTGAGATGTGAGATCTTCACGCACTATAAAAGTTTGAAGTATTTCTTCAACAAAGAGATCTGAATACGAGACAAAGAAGATGGCTTGAATCGTAAAAGATTACGACGTGGTATTAACTATCACCCGGCAAGGCGAATGTAGTAGCCGACGCTGAGTCGTAAAGAGCCATACCAAGTTAGGATGTCTCTTTGTACAAGAGGAAAAACTCGTTGAAGAGTTTGGTAGAATGAAGATTGAATTGGTGGAACCACCTCAAACACCAGGAGTCAGATCGCTACACTCACACTAACATCCGATCTAAGAAAAGAATTGTCGAGACAAAGGATTGAGGAAAAGTTGAAAAGATCCGAGAAAGACTAAGGTCCAAGGATTCAAGAATTTCCAAGAGGCGCCGATAACGCCTTATTGTTCAAAGGTAGGATATGCGTTCGACGACGCAGAGCTTGTAATGAAATCATGAGCGAGGCTCACGATACGCCCTACACCGCCCACCCAGCAAGACTAAGACGTACCAGACCAAGGAAAAATTTTGGTGGGAAGGCATGAACGAGACATAGCTTTTTCAGAGAACGCCTGTCTTGTTTGTCAACAAGTGAAGCCCCACACCAACGCTCCTACGGAAATTACAACCGTTGAAATCCTCGAATGGAAATGGGACGATATAACGATGGATTTCGCTACTGAGCTACCCAAATCGAGAAGAGGAAACACACCATATGGGTAATTGTGGATAGACTTACCAAAAGTGCTCACTTTCTACCTATTCAAAGCACTTATGGATCCGATAAGTCGCCCACCGTACGTTAAGGAAATTGTACGACTACATGGAGTGCCAAAATCTATTACCTCGATCGAGACTCCAAGTTCACATCCGTATTCGGATTAGCTTACAAGGAGAACTGGTACGAGATTAAACTTCAAGACAAGATTCCACCCACAAACCGATGGACAATGGAGAGAACGATCCAAACGCTAGAAGATATGCTTAGAATCGTAATTTTGGATCGAGGTGCAAAATGGGAAGATATTTTACCTCGATCAATTTGCTTACAACAACAGCTTATCAAGCGACGATCGGCATGGCCCCACACGAGGCCTCAGATGGCAAGAAGTGTAGATCACCACTTTATCGGGATGAAGTCGGTGAGAGAAAAGTCATAGGCCTGATGCGGTGAGCGAGATGATCGAAATCGCTCGACAAATTAGGACGAGGATAAAAGAGGCTCAGATGACGAAATCTTACCGATACGCGAGATCCGAGCTACAATTTGAGAATGGAGACAAAGTATTTCTTAAGGTCTCTCCATCAAAAGGGATTATCGTGTTTGGCTCGAAGGAAAGCTTAGACCCGCTTCATGGGACCTTATGAGATCCTAGAAATGATAGGTCCAAGAGCTTATAGGTTGGCTCTTCCGCCAAACCTGGGAATGTCCATAATGTTTTTCACGCCTCGCATTACGAAAAATACGCTCACGACCCAAAGCACATGATTCGCCAAGACGACGTGAACCTCGAGCCGACATGAGCTATAAGGAAGAACCCGCAGCCATACTTGACCACAAAGTCCAAAGAACTACGGAGCAAGTCGATTCCGTTAGTCAAAGTGTTGTGCGAGACACCACTGACGCGGAAGAAGTTTCCACGGGAGCTTGAAGAATACGAGAGAAAATACCCCGATCTATTTTTCTAAAGGTATACAAATTTCGGACGAAATTTTTCGTAAGTGGTGGAATGTAATATTCCAAAGAAACGAATATACGATTACGGTTTCTAAACCCGTAATTGGGTTTTGCCAGATATTATCTTTTACGACATCGAATCTTGTCATTTCGATACGATATCGTTATAACGAATTCTTTCATAATTCACTAAGGATTGTGAATTAAAGGATTGAAATATTACTAAATGATTCGTCAATATATTCTAACGTCAAACGCCAGATCGAACGCCGCCTTTCCATGAAATTTTCTCGAGAAGAAGCTTGGAATTAATTTCATCTTAATTCCTATATTAAAAGAATATATTTATTTAGTAAGTATGAACTTATCACACCATTTTGAGATGAGTCGATTTTGAACGCTTTGAGACGTTAACGCCAACGCCTAGAGACGATTTGAAAATGAGTTTAATGCTCAGAAATTATAATAATTAATTTTCTATTAATATTTTATATAATTTCAGTATTATTAATTATTAAAATCGAATTTTCAGTTATTAAAATTGATAATTTGATATTGAAATTTTCAAAACCCTAAGTTTATAAACTTTGGTTTTTCACATGAAATGACACTATTAAATTATCATATGGTATCTAAACTTTATAATATGATATATATGAGTGTTATTAAGCTATGAAATCAGTTTTTAGATCATTAAAATCGATAATGATTTTTATGATTTTCAAACCCAATTTTCAAATTAGGTTTTATATGCATGAATTAATGCTATAATTTTATCCTATGATATTATTTAATATCTAAATCATATATTATGATGTATATATGTATATTTGGATCAAAAATAGCATGAGTATCAATAATAGGTGTAAATTGTATTTTATTCCTATTTTTCTATTTTATTATCCAGATTTTCAAATGTGTATAAAGTTGTGATTTAATTATTTCCATGACATGTATTATATATCTATGACCTATACTATGATTAATACATAGTATTAATGTATAACAAAAATTAAATCCCACCCCTAAACCCCTATAAACCGTCGGCCATTAAGGCCTCCAACAAGCATGCATGCTCCACCTTTTGTTGCCCAACCCATGAAGCTCCTTTCAAGATAGCCTAATGATCACTATATCCCCATCATTGCTGCAGATTTTGCCCATTTTGGGCTGAAAATCGTGAGAGAGAGAGATAGTATAGGGAGGACTCTTCCCATTCAAGCCATACACTCTTACACATTTTCAAACAACTAACACTCCAAACACTTCCATTTTCTCTCCAAAATCTGCAACACCGAGCCCCTCCCCATTATTTTCAAAGCTTTCCATTCTTCTCTATTTCTCTTCCAAACCTCGATACTATATTGTTTCTTGTGAACCTATATCATATCTAAGGTAATACACGGTCCTTAGCACCGATTTCATCCCCATTTATTCTCGAATTTTCGAACATGTTCTTATACATATGTGTGTATTTCAATGCTATATGTATGTATATGTAGGTTTTAATGTTCATGAGCATGAGATGTTTTATTCTTGATGATTTTATTTTCAAATATATGAAAATATATGCTTAGATAATCATATGGTGTTATATGTGAAATGTATAAATGGATCTAGCATGTATATGAGTTTCGAACCTTAGCTTATTGAAAAATGAGTTTCGAAAATTTTGTGAAATGTTCATAGGATGACCGATTATTTCTTGAACATTTTTATGATGTATTATTGATCTATGATATGATTTAAGACTATGGTATGTTAATTAAAATTTTTGGAAAAACCCTAGCTTAATTATTTATGAATGCCGAGAGCTTATATGTACATACCTTAGTGTATAGATTTTTATTTTAAGCTTGTAATGACATATTAATGCTTTAAGGTATTGTTTATATGTTATATGTTTTAATTAGAATTTTTGAAAACCATATGCTTAAATTTTAATTAATACCGTGAGCATTAGGAAAATATATGTTGATGTATGATTTTATTTTTGAACATGTAATGGTGTTTTAATGCTTTAGTATATTATTTATGCATTGTGTAAATTAATTAGAATTTTTGGAAATCAAATACTATTTTAAATCAAACAAACCGTGAGCTTGTTGCTCTTGAAGGTGATGATTTAATTAGTTTTGATAAATATTATGATGTTATATTAATATACTATAGTGTATGTATAGTGTATAATTATCGAATTTTGAAAACCAAATACTAAATTTAATCGAAAAGCCGAGAGCATTACAAGCTCATATGGTGACGATTTAAATTATTTTGGTTGATGTTATGATGTTACAATGTTATAATATAATGTTTATTGATGTTGGAATTTATTTAGAATTTTAGAAATTGTTTGCTATTTATTTAGTAATTATCTTATTATTACCGTGAATATTGTTACATATTGTGAAATAAATAGATATGATGAACCATGGGTTATATAAATATTATATACTGATGTTGGGATGTTATAATAAGTATATATAAATTTTGGGAATTTTTGGATGATTATTCCTATTATTTGAATTAATCAAAATATATATATGTATATATATATAAATAAATAGCAAACAAGATTATATGAATTTCATAAATTATATTCTGGACCATAGTGTATAATAATACACTATATGAATTTAGAAAAATTTCAAAAGTCATTTGATATTTTTAAGTTAATTATCTAATTATCGATAATTAATAAGGATTTTAAAACCTTTTAAAACAGTTTATTAATGAAAATTTACTAAATTAATATTCTGGACAGTTTTTAAATGTTACAAAATTTTATAAACATAGATTGCTATGTTTGAGACTTAACGCTCATTTTATAACGTTTAAAATACCAAAATACGCTTTTATTTATAAAAGGGTATTAAAATGCTAAATAATTATTAGTCCTCGATTTACAAGATAAATCGAACACTAGACTTTACGCTTTCAAATCGATCAAATTCGATTATAAAACAAAATAGTAAGAAGTTACTATTTTTAAAGGTCAAAATCGCTGACTTTGTTAATCAATGTCGACTTCGCTGACTTTTTAAGTCAAACGATGATTATACGCTTATAAATACGTCAATACGCCGAAGATATACTAATTGAGTATGATACCTCATTAGTAAGAAAAGATTTCACAAATGAAATCCATATATCGAAAACGCATTTATACGCCGAACGATCTCGGCGAACGAGAAAAGTCAATCGATAACGTGATTAGAGACGATCAATCCACTAAGGAATTCACTACATCGATATGAAATATCAAAGTTTATCTTAGTTTTCGAAAGTCTCGAAAGACTTGAGCGACGCACTAAAACCTCGCTTTTGTAAAGCCAGGACGCAAACGCAATGACGGATTTTGCGAACGAACGAACCTAGACTTTACAACGAACCATAGTCCGTGGGCTTCCTTTCTTATCTCAAAAGTGGGCTTCCTTTCTTATCTCAAAAGTGGGCTTCCTTCGATCTCAAAATGGGCTTTATCTTCAAAATATGACTTTACGGTCATACCAAACGAATTTATTTACAAAGACTTATACTACAACTGCTTATCAAATGTTTTACCGCATTACACCGCCAAAATATTTCGCTTGTGTATGGATCCTATCTCATATGCCCGGTAGGGGCTGTGGAGATGGTTGGAACTATTATATCAATTGTTGTGGTAGCACCCAACCTTTTAATGTCGGGTCCCGTCTTGGGATGATAAATGCCCGCTAGGATCGGCGTGAAGGTCGGAACTATACCGTGTTAACATATGCTTGCAGAGCGACCGCAGTCCGTCGGGATTACGGCCGGTCACGGCGTCAGTAGATGGGAGGCCTCCTCGACGCTTATTATTTATTATTATTATGTATTGTGACTATGAGATACGGACCATACACACCAAGAAAATGCTCGGCCGAGCTATGTTTATTTAACCGAATGATTTGGTAAGACAAGGCATTTTAACTAAAACCCTCGCGACTTACTCGATATTGGCAACAGAATCCAAAATTTATCAAATGTTTTCGCATGAGTCCACTAAGTGCAATTTCTGTACTTAGCCCCGCATGTTTGTTTTAAATGTGCAGTTGAGCTCGATGGTGATGATGGGAAAGTGTTGAGAGTCCAAAGGTCCTCGACCGATTTTACTTGAATTTGTGGTTTATACCTCAATGCATATCGTCATATATGTATTCACACACTTTCCGCTACACTCGAACTTCCTTATTTACGCTTTATGTTTTAAACTATTGAGGCCCATCGGATCGTGCCAAGTTTTGGGGTCCATGGCTAAACCTTTTCAAAACAATATAACATCATCTCATATTCGCTCAAGTATGTTAGCTTATTGTTACGCTTTCTCCATTTTATTCATATAACCCCAAAGTACTACTCCTAGTACTAGTCGCCTCCAAATCCGGTTGGTCCGGAATGGGTCGTGACATTATGTTAGAAATTAGGTTTAATAAATGCTTTAGTATGGTTTATGTTGTGTATGATGTTGTATGGTTATATTTATGTTATGCCGACAAACAAAACCTCAAACGTAAACAACATAGTACTTCATGTACGAGAATCCAAAAGAAATCGACAAATTTCGATAACTTAAGAAGGAATTAGAGAGAATCGAAGTTAGACACAATTTAGGGTTTTCTATTGATAATAGGATACTAAAACGTGAGTTCCTAAGTAAAGAAACCAAAAGCCGACTTACAACGTGAATACTCAACAACGACAACCTAATACGATATTAGATTGAACGTTAAGACAACTCGATACGAATAGAGGTTATATAACTTACACAATCTCCGACGAGCTAAGGGGAACAAACAATGCCGAAATGTGTAAGCTAAGATCCAAACATAAGATGCTGATCCTTATGTCTCAAAGGTCGAGTTAGTATTCACAAAGAACTTCATTTATTTCTAAGTATTTACTTACGTGATAGTATGGGATCACTTAAATCACTACAAGAATTTCGCTAATAGACCACGGGGAATGCCCATGGTTTATTTCAAAAATCCACGTGGTTTTCCCCGTGGTCTATTCAGTTATAGACTATGGTGAAAACTGCGTGGTCTATAATGTTATAGACAACGGGCCACCTGAAGGTGAACCACAGCCTTTCCCCATCGTCTGTGACATTATAGACCATGCGATTTTCACCGTGGTTCAGAATCGAATAGACCACGCCATTTCCCCGTGGTCTATAACTCAATAATATATTTTTGTTATTTTATTATTTATTTAATACTTGCTCATAATTTGAATACATGTTTCGCTAATTAAAAATAATAATCCAAAATAGATATAAAATATTTCATATTATTTATATCAAAATCAAGGTACACATTTCATAAGCATTCAAAACGTTATACCCGGAAATTCTCAATCTACATGTATTTTCTAACTAGCTACAAGTATTTTCTAACTAGCTACTAAAATTTATCCAAAATATCCATTCACCATCTTCAACAACAAATATTTTCTAACTAGCTACTAAAATTCATCAAAAAAAATCAACTTCACCATCTTCAAACATTTCACCATCTTTGCTTCAACAACATCAATCATCTAACTTGATCTCATCTACATTATTAGAATAAGATGTAAATGGTAAGAAATAAAATTTAGTACATCAAAATCATTATGTTCAACAAAAGTATGAAACTTACCATCACAACCACCATAGAATCAAATGACTAACTCGACCACTCTATACGGACTTCATCGCTTTTTTCAAGTAAAAGCCGTTAGAAAACTATTAAAACAAAATAAACATTCTATTAGTAAAAAGTAAAGAATTAGTATTTAGAAAATTATGGATTAAAATTCCACTTTATGATTACCATAGTAGGAATTGCAATGGTGTTATCCAACCATAACCCTCAATAATATCTCTCATGTAGCGCATGACATAGAATCCACATCGCCTTCCATCAGTTGTTCTCGACACTATGTAAAATGCATAATAAGAGTTATGTACATTTTGAACGACAAAAATTTCATAATTATGTTATGGCGAGTGTTTCATACCTCGACCATTTCCCACAAGATATTTTGTCTCCCACTCTTTCCTATGCTCATATTGAACATTTTTAGGGCCCTGCAAAACATATATATAGTGGATTATGATACAAAACACATACAATAAGTAAAACCTCAATATAAACAAACTTAAGTTTCCATGATAGACTTGTACTCCTCCACATGACCTTCATCACTTAAAGGATCCATCACATATATGGTCTCAATATGAGGATCGATCACCAAAAGAATCTAATGCCAACTAAGAAGAATATATATAATTAAGCTTCACAAAGTACAATGTATAATAGCATATTAACTACGTATATATCTATTATCACTACAAGAATTTCGCTAATAGACCACGGGGAATGCCCATGGTCTATTTCAAAAATCTGCGTGGTCTACAAAGGTGTAGTCTATTACGTGCGGCTATAAACCACGTGGATTTCCCCGTGGTCTATTCAGTTATAGACCACGGTGAAAACCGCGTGGTTTATAATGTTATAGACAACGGGCCACCTGAAGGTGAACCACGGCCTTTCCCCATCGTCTATGACATTATAGACCACGCGGTTTTCACCGTGGTCTATAATCGAATAGACCACGCGCATTTCCTCGGGTCATAACCAATAATATATTTTGTTATTTTATTATTTATTTAATACATGTTTTCATAATTTGAATGCATGTTTCGCTAATTAAAATAATAATCCAAAATAGATATAAAATATTTCTCATAATATTTATATCAAAATCAAGGTACACATTTCATAAGCATTCAAACGTTATCTCCGGAAATTCCCAATCTACATGTATTTTCTAACTAGCTACAAGTATTTTCTAACTAGCTACTAAAATTTATCCAAAAATATCCATTCACCATCTTCAACAACAAATATTTTCTAACTAGCTACTAAAATTCATCAAAAAAAAATCAACTTCACCATCTTCAAGCATTTCACCATCTTTGCTTCAACAACATCAATCATCTAACTTGATCTCATCTACATTATTAGAATAAGATGTAAATGGTAAGAAATAAAATTTAGTACGTCAAAATCATTATGTTCAACAAAAATATGAAACTTACCATCACAACCACCATAGAATCAACGACTAACTCGGACCACTCTATACGAACTTCATCGATTTCTTTTTCGAGTAAGAGCCGTTAGAAAACTATTAAAACAAAATAAACATTCTATTAGTAAAAAGTAAAGAATTAGTATTTAGAAAATTATGGATTAAAATGCCACTTTATGATTACCATAGTAGGAATTGCAATGGTGTTATCCAAACCATAACCCTCCATAATATCTCTCATGTAGCGCATGACATAGAATCCACATCGCTTCCATCGTGTTGTTCTAGACACTATGTGAAATGCATAATTAGAGTTATGTACATTTTGAACGACAAAAATTTCATAATTAAGTGTTATGGCGAGTGTTTCATACCTGACCATTTCCCATGTGATATTCTATCTCTCTTTCCTATGCTCATATTAAACATTTTAGACCCCGCAAAACATATATATAGTGGATTATGATACAAAACACATACATAAGTAGGTGGCGTGAAGAGCCTCAAGTTGAACAACAAGCGGGGCGCGAGTTCCAAGCGGAGGTGGATATCATCACCGCGCACCACCGCCATTTGGTGTCGTCATTGGCTCTGATCTCCGAATCGTAGCGGATGTCGGGTTTATGAGTATGTGGCCAACTCGACTGGAGGATCACCGCATGGTATGTACGCCTCTTTCTCAATTAGTAGGAATTAGGGTGGGCAAAATCTAAGTGAAATCAAATCGAACCATTGATTTTGATCGATTAGTTTCGATTCGATTATTATTGTTCGAATCAAATTTTGGGATTCAACTCGATCCGATTTTGAATAAAAATTCGCTAGAAGTTTAAACTACCAATTTTTATATTTAATATATTAATATATTTCTTTAATTATGTAATATGAACAAACCTAAATGCTCATATATTTTTATCGATCTCGATTTATTACGATTTTTGGTTATTCTTTATAATAAAAATTGAAATACATTGTAAAGTAAGGAATATTTCCTTTTGAGGCACACTAAGCCCGAGCCTTTTTCTCAGATACCTGTGGCACAATGTCAATCTCAAAGAATATTCACACTAACATAATGTACGGCACACCACCTCAATCTGCCTCAAGTAAAGGCTGCAAGTATTTATCATCATACGAGCATGAGTAAATAAGGAATGCAATGGACAAAGGCAGCTATGCTTGAGTTTATCTCGCTTTTAATGAATGTAAGTAACGAGCTATTGTTTATGAAGGTCATTTTGATTACACAAGAACTTTTATTAGCCACCTCCATGGAAATATAAGTTTCTTAGCCATTTTGGTGGTTAAAGTGCAAATACCCCTACTTTTAAATTATTATGTTTACTTTTACTTTTATGGAATCATAATACTTTTAAAAAACGGGCAGCAGCAGATGGACGGACTGCCAGTCTGGGGGAAGGGAGGGGAGGCACCAGCTGGGAAATGGAGATGTATGAGATGCCCGATGGGCACGGTTAGGGGAGGGGGTGGCAGTGACAGAGGGAAAAGTTGGGGAAGGGGAAGATCAGCAGCAGTAGCTGTCAAAACGAGATTGGGGCGATCGAGCTTCCCTCCCGTATGTTTTAATTGAGGGGTCCAAAAAAATTTGTTTTGTTATCCACAATGACTGTTTTAATTTTTACCTTCTCTAAGTGAGAACATAAATTCAGGACATACTTATAGCTAAGACAGCCTATTGAAGTTTTTCATGGTCAAGGGAGAAGAGCAAACAAGGAAATTTAGAGAAATGAAATACATATAACTGTAAACTTATATTGGGTTGTAAATTGTCTTACAAACCGATAGTAGATATCATGAATCTCCACCACCTACAAGATGTCCTAATGCCTTTGGCACAGTGAATTTTTTTCCTACTTTAATGACTTGACACTATAGAACAATGTCACAAAATGTCTAATGCAGTTCGAAACTACAAAACAAAATTGCCCTTTATCGAAAGAAGCTTTACTCGGATTGAACTCTCAACCTCAATATATATAGAAAGAGAGAGGGAAAGGAGATTACCACTCTACTATTTCCACCATCCACATCGCCTTATTGCCGATCACCACAAATGGGAAATTTTCAGATCTGATGGGCTAGCTGCAGAATAATTTTTCTTTCATTAGTTTGTTTCCATTTTCCCATTTATAAGGATATATATGAGCAATTACATTAGGATGAAAAATATTTCATTATCAAAACATCAAACTCATGGCTTCCGATTCAACTGAATTACTCAAGTAGTTAAGCATTCTCGAGTAACATTTGGCAATATGTCATAAAGAATTTCAAGTTGCGAACGTAAAGCACCTTCTCATCGTGTCCCAACATGATGAACATGTTTAAAGGTGAAATCCTACAAAGGCTGCAACTTTACCGCATAATAATCATTCCCTTTCGCATATATAAGCATTCTATTTTCCTTAATGCGAAAAAGAGGTCTTTGTTAATTTAAACCCATCACAAGGCACTATGTTTATGAAATGAGGGTCAATTCCATGATAAGAACTAATTTCATGCTCAAATATAAAATTTAAGGAAAATGATCATGAACTTGTGCTTATATCAATTTGAAGGCAAAAGCAAGTTAATCAAGGAGGCATACTCATCGTTAAAAAAAAAACTGAAGGAGGGCATTCTCGTAAGAAAATTAGAACTGCAAATACCGAATCAAGAACTCTTCCTCCAATTATTAAGATTGTCAAACGATTTCATGACATCGACATCATAAACAAGCACACAAAGAATCAACACCATGGTAAAAGCAACCCCAAGACTTTGAAATCTTTCGCCAAAGAACAAAACATATAACAAAATTCATATCAATTTTCAAAGAATAATTTAGAAGAGGTTTAAGCCATTTCACCCGCTCGAATTTGAGTTGTTCAGAGGCGCTCTTGGCAACGAGACCGAGAGTCGTAGCTATGTCAAATTAGGAAACAAGGATCGGGTGGTTTAGCTTGAACAAGTCGATTCAAATTAAAAAAAAAAAAATTGAGTGTGAAATTATATATATGATAAACAGAGAATAAGGGAAAAGAATGGGGGAATTACTTGTTTATGTTAAATACCGAGATGAGAGGTCCCGAGGAGCTGGGCGACGATGCGGCGGCAGAGCGGGGCGACGGCGGCGAGCTCGACGAGCGGGGAAGACGACGGCGACGCTCGAGTGGCGGTGGCGAGTCAAGGCAGGGTGGTGACGATGCGGTTGTCACCAATTGAATGGCTTCGGTCGAGGGGATGGAGATTCCGATGAAGAAAGCTCGATTCACGGAGGCGAGGAAGAACCGAGAAGCCTAGAATTCGTGAATCGGAGCGATAAGTAGGGCGCAAGCGGTGAATTAGTGAACTGGACGACATCATCATGCTTGCTTCAGAGCATGCTATGCTGCCGATCAGAAAAATCAAATTAAATGGTAGTCAATGATTTTTTAAACTTTATTTTTAATTAATATTTGTTTATTCAATCAGTTTTTTGCTGTAAAAATAACCCAACTGAGAGATTCCGATTTTTCCAAATTTTCTTCTGAAAATTAAGAGAACATAAACATTTTCTAAAGTACGGACAACTCGCAAATACTAAGACTTGGAGCTCTAGACATCCTATTCTATTTTGGATTTAATATGTCGAGAAGGCAAAACACTCAAGAACAAATGGGCCTCCTGCTCCAACCCCAGAAAACATACAGAAGAGGATAGCTTCAAAACACGAAATTGATGGAAAGATTTGGGGAACAAAAGCAGAATTACAATATTACAAATGAAATTATAAAACGTGAAACAATTGCTAACCGAACCAACACCATTTCCAGCCAAGAGAACAAAGGCATACCATTTTCAAGAGAATTCTGTAAATACGGCGAAGCTATTATTGGGATACACACAACAAGCTGGCGACGAGTTCTGAACTTATCTAACTGCAAATGGTGGTGCCGACAGGGAGCTACGACTCCGGACTAAGTGACTCAGGCGAGCAACGACTGTGGAGGAGTCACGACGAGGCAACGATGGGCAACGGCAAAGATGGGCGATGGTGGGGGCCGGTGAATAACCTTGTTGTGTGGTGGAATTCGAACTACTGGGTAAGAAATTGATTTCCGTCTACAACTTTGCCGTACAGATCTACAGCTTCAATCGTGTGAATATCAGCTACCTGCAAGTTAACACTTAGAGTTAGATATGAAAATGATACGGACAAAAGCTTCACCTCTTTCAATGAAACAAAAAATACTGGGGAAATAAAAAAATCAAACATACGGTAGCCGATTATAGCACCCAATCCTACGATTGTCGTCTATTTTTGTGGAGAAATACTGATACAATCTTCTAGAAAAATGCTTGAAAATGGGATTCAAATGATTCAGCTCATAAAAAGAATTGGAGAAATAAATTAAAGGTCGAAAACTTGGTATTGTATTTGTGGCTTGGGGAAGAAGAAGTTGGCAGAAAAAGGGTAGATTATGAGGGTGTTTTTGGTGAAGGTTGTCACGTTACCTCCAACGACAGGTTTTTTATTCTTAAGAAATTAAGAATTTCTTAAAAATCAAATATTTTTAGCATTAAAATGAAGATTATGTGGTAAAAAATTGAGAGTTAACTCTTTCAATAATAATTTTTTTTTAAAAAGGTGAAGAAACCAACTTTTTGTTATATAGATATACTTAACTTGATATTTTCTACAAAGTTAATTTCAAAAATTAGGAGATGAGAAACAACGCAGATTTGAAAAATTAGGCCAAATTCCCAAATTAATTAAGTGTGAGTAAAAAATTAGCTAAGGCATGAAGATGGGCTAAAAGACCACATGACTAAGTGGCGAAGACCACGCCTAAGCCCGTGGTATTTAGTCGACGTGATGTTAGACGACACGAAAAAGCCGTGGTTAATAAAAGTTATCGCTAATAGACCACGCGGTAAGGGCACCGTGGTCATCATATGAAAAAATGCTAATAGACCACGCGGTTCTCAGCCCGTGGTCTATAACCGCTTAAAATATGGTTATAGACCACGCGTTTCACCACCCACGTTGTCTATGTCATAATAGACCACTTTAGTACTAATGTGCGTGGTCTATGACGTGTGGTCTATGAGCAAAATTCTTGTAGTGAATCATAAGTCAAGACTCCCATTTATTCGTCGTGTTAATACGACAAGCCGTCAAGCATAACCTACTAGGACGTAACTATAATTGTTAAGTCTAGTTAGTGGCTTGAGAATATCCTTATACACCAATCATAACTTGAATACCAACACTCTATAACGTAATAACGTTTAGAAGAACAATAAGGCTAGAGTCGAGGATAGACTCGGAGTATATGACTCATAAGTTGAGGTTCATCTATGAATGATGAAGTAATATAGTTTGGGAATCGAGAATGTAAGATAATAGAAATTATCTTAAGACCATCACATGAAATCATAAAGAAACCCTAATTGGGAACTTTAAGTCATAACTTATAAACGACCCTCGATCAATAGAATGAATCTAAGAAAAGTTATTTTCTTATGAAGGTCCTGTTCGTATGTAGTTGTCGAGGAAGGACAACCACACCCTGCTCACTTAGAACTTCTAGCTTCGACTAGCAGGTGGGCTTTTTTGGAAAAAAATGATATGCATACCTCAAAGCATGATTTACAAAAGTTTTATGAAATATTATTGCATGAACTGTTATTGATTGCCAAATGTTTATGTTTTGTTGTGATCCTATCTGAGGTTAGTATATATTCCAACGTGGTATGAGAATGGGTTGGTCCACCAACTTTAAAAAAAGGTAACGATCAGATCCGACTTAGTTAACGACTAACTCGGATTGTATACACATGTGACTGTGTGTTAAGGTTAGCTACCTTGACCGGTCACGACGACTATATGTAGGTGGCCACCTCCATAGTGCGCGAATGAATGAATAAATGAATGAATGAATGATCAGATATGGAACAACGTGGATGAAATAGTCCGACCGGACACACTTTGGAAAATGATAAAATATTTGATAGGCATGGGTCATTTCAACGAAAACCCTCATGTGCTATTGTGGGCAGTGCAATAACTTTACAATGAGTACTTTTGTACTTAGCCATGATCTCGTTTTTGATGTGCAGCTTGAGCATGGATTGACGATGAGTGCGAGGTGGTGTAGAGTGGCAGGTGTTTTGTTGGTATAATAGAAATGATTTCTAGAACCTTGGGCATGTATGCATGTCCACGTGTTTTTACTGCCAAACTCTGATATTGTTTTGTGCCTTTAGCTATAACTGTTATTCATTTTTGTATTGAACTTGAGGTCATACCTCATTCCTTGAATTACGCCCTGACTGGGTTATATTTGGATATTGAATCTTTTGGCAAGTCCTTCTGTGACTTGGGTTCGTATTGAAACAGCCTACTCCTTCAGTTCATGCATTTATGAGTAGCTTATTGGTTAATTGTATTGGTTTAGTTATGTGTGTATCTGCTGCATTATCATACCAGTGGCGATCCGTTTAATCCGTACTTCCTTGAGAAGTCGGGTCGTCACAAAGTGGTATCAGAGCATTTGTTCGCTCTGAACCCTAGAAACCCTTTCCTTGAAACCTAAGTTAAAAGTTGAGTCCAGAAATTGTTGGTGTTTGACTGTCACTGCACTGCACTCCATCGTTGTCCTGCTGAACGAGGAAAAAGGTAACTATCTCAACTAAAAGTTATTTTGAAATGATTGAAGTATTTGAAATGTGAAATGGACTTACAATATTGCCTTGTTGGGAAGTTGAAATACATTTTGGAAAAATGAATGTTTTGAAATTGAAAAGTTGTTTCAAATGATTTGTCACGACCAGACTACTTAATCAGGTAATTAGGCCGTGACTTGGGGTTAAGAAGGAAATTTTGATAATTAATAACGTCAACAATGATCAAAATACCTCAAGAGACAGATAGGGTACCAACTTTTATCAAGAAGGATTCAGTGGTTATGGACTAAAGAGGTAGAATGAAATTTAACAAAAGATGATTTTATGTCCTCAAACCACAATAAAGAATCGAATAAGGAATAACAACGGCTGAGGACAAAAAGCTAATGGAATAACCAATATCAAGATTAAACATTTTCAAGCATGCTTCAACAACCATAAGAATTCTTCAAGGGTTCAAAGCATGGTTTGACAATAATTTCAAGACATTATATAACATTGGATTCAACAAAGCAATTTCTAAATTTTCAAGTAAATCCTTGTTCACCAAAGCAAATCGACGTCATAACAAAATGTCGAGGTCATAACAACAGAATAAAGATTCTTATCAGAAACACGATCACTTTTTCAAAGTAGAACACACACTACAAGAATTTTGGTTATAGACCACGGGGATTCCCCGTTGTCTATTACAGAAAACCCCGTTGTCATCAAGGTATAGTCTATTAGAGCGGTTATGACAACGGGAAATCCCGGGTCTATCATAACATAGACAACGGGACAATCCCCGTGGTCTATCACGTTATAGACCACGGGGGCTTTGTAATATACAATGGGTATTCCCCGTTGTCTATAGCATCATAGACAACGTGGATTTACCCGTTGTCTATGTTGTTATAGACAACGGTGTTCTAGCTTTATACAATGGTTAAACCCCGTTGTCTATTGTGTTTTATACCACGCGGACATCCTCGTTGTCTATATATTAATAGACAACGGGAGAAGCTCGCTGTCTATCGACCACCAACGAAAAAATTATTTATTTATTTATTTATTATATAATTCAAGATACCTGTTTCTGTCATTAAAAAACAATAATACAAAATAGATATAAAATATATATTGTCTCATAAATAGATAAATCAAGATACAATACATAAACGTATATACCGGGAAAATTCCCAATCAACAATTATAGCACAACAAATATTGTCTACCTAGCTAATTAAATTCGTCCACAAAACATCAATTTCACCATCTTGAACCTTTCATTTCACCATCTCTGCTCCAACATCAATCATGTAATTCGCCTCTCCATCTACATGATCAAAATAAGATGCAATATGTGAGAAATAAAATTTAATACCTAAAAAATATTCAATTCAAATGCAGATGCTTATTTCAACACACAACCATCACATGTTATTCGAGATAACTGATATAAGTGCTGACACGAGAAATGGAAGTAATCGAAATAATCAAGTTTCATAAGCATCAGATCGATGGATACCTCATTTAGAAGAAGCACGTTTCAGAAGGACAGGCAAACCCATTCTTTAGTATCCTGATATGTGGGTGAAACACTGAAAGAGAAAAGGCAATAAGGTGCTCATTTACACCACCACTTATAATCTAGGCAAACAAACCAAAAAAGGCCCCTCTCATCCCTATTGCTCGTTTTATTTCTTTCCGCTAGCCACACCAAGAGCTATCTCCGCTTTAGATATGATCTGCGATTGGGAATTGCTTTTCCCGATTCGTATTCTGTATGATCTGGGGTTTTCATTTATCACCCACAGACACCAAGTATGTTTGATTATATTAGAAATGAAAAATGATTGATCTTACTCTGAAACTGTATAAACACTGCATACATGTACTGTGAGACAACCATCAAATATGGATAGTAATCAAAAACCTGAGCAAGTTGAGCTTGGGTGAGTTTTTTATCCATTCGAGCTTGCATGATAGCCTTCTTTAATTCTGTTGGAACCTTGTCATCTGTGACAATATTGAATTTGCTAGTTACACAAAGACAAAAATTGATAGTTTCACAACATAAATCAGAGATATAAATCGAGCACCAGAGGATCAGAGACAAGGTTTTAATGTGTATAATTCTCATGAGATAATTCTCATGTTGTCTCCCATGGGTATAAGGCACTAATTAACATGAATTACTATTGAATTTTTATCGGTTGTCAGGAGGCAAGAACCACACTCAGCATTTAAATCGACCAATCACATGCGCCACAATCCAACCGAACTTCCATTTAAACAAACTTACATCCAACTTCTCAGAGATTACACAAAGAGCAGGTTCTAGATATACAGAGTTGTAAAATGTATTCAGCATGGCTGAGCACCGCTTCATGGCAATAGCCACCTAGTTCTTTTCCCCAGAAAGAACAGATAAATCAATAGAATTTCATTTGAGTAGAATGAAAAAATCAACAAAAATCGGCCCTAATCTCTCTTGCTCACAGCTCAGTCGTCTCTTCATAGCTTCGGCAGCCATTTCACCAGCACTTCCATTCAACCTCGTAGGGTAACCTTGAGTGTTAAAAGGAAAGCTTTGTCCCCTAGGGACAGCCCAATGGTTAAGGTGGGTTCCTGTGGCCGAGAGGTCACAGGTTCGAACCCCACCAAACGCCTCTATGGGTTTGAGCCTGTCATACCTGGTTTTCCAAGTGTGGTTTACCTGTCCTGTGTGGTTTGCAGGCTATTGCACATGACCGTGGGGTTTACCCAGTGCGCACCTAAGGTAGCGGCTGCGGATTCCCCATGATATCAAAAAAAAAAAAAGGAAAGTCTTGCTATTAACTACTGCCACTCTGCATGTTCTCCACTCCAGACCCCAAAATAGTTTCGATGAATTCATATAATGTTGGGCAGGTACAAGAAGCCCTCATCATTCGGGACATAATTTGTCTAATTATGAACTTAATGAAAAACAAATCAAGCAACTCTTGAAGCACCACCTAGGCAGCCTAGGTGCCCCCCATCACCTAGAAAGCATATGGCATATTCCACAACACTGGATTTACATTGGATATTTTAGATTGGTTGGTATTGCGTTGCAGGCTGCAGGAAAACTTCCTCAAAGCTGGGGAATTACTACTGCCTCCAGTGCCCCTATAGTCGGCCCTTAATTTACAAATTTTAGCCCAGGATAACACCTGAACTCTTCCACTCGGAACTTCATGCAAGATGAAACATCTCAAACCATTTATGATGAACAAATGTGTTTGTCAAGTGTAAGTGGAAAATTATTTCCTCATCTTAGAACTGAATACAAGTTTATAAGTATGTTTGCAGTCAGCTAACATTGATATTCTATATGAAGGAGTTACATTAGTTTACCAGAAATTCTATACATCTCATTTACAATTTCACAAACACTTCAGATTCTAAAAAGTCAAGCCTCAATTAGTTTGCATCTTCAGCTGGAGCAGGTTAACCATGATATGTGTGAACATCACAAAGGAAATACGCAGTAACAAGAAGATGCAATATGCATGGATTACAACATTTCAACAATAGCAGGTCAAGTAGTGAAAATGAAACAGAATAGTCCAGTTGTTGAGATAAATTTGAAACAGAATCACTGCAGTAAAGAAAACTGCAGTGATTACAACCCATATCTTTAAAATACTTACCATCTGCATTTTCCACATTTGTTCTCTACTTTTTCCAATTATGCTACATTCGACCATTTTCTCTGCTTGTGTAAATTTGTTGTAATCTTGAAGGGGAGAGTTTTTGCGTGAGATCATTTCACAGGTCAAGATTCATCAATAGTCAGATCTAAACACAACCAAACATCTACAAAATGTTGTTGGATATGGGTTGGATCCAAGTATTCTTCAAACGGTAAAAGAACTCTATAGATTAACACACATAGATGGACATATCTAAGGATTCCGATCCGCAATAAATTCTAGGTTGCAAATTGCAACAAGTATGGTTTAAGAAGCACCATGTCCATTCATGAGCATTACGAGATAAATGCTTCCAACTTTCAGTGCTCAAGGTTATAATATTTGTTAAAATGCCCAAATCAATTGGAGAAGTAAATAATAGATTGTATTTGCCCCTAGTTTGTAAGGATGCAAACAAGAACCTTGTAAACAACTATGGCAATGGTGAGTGTTGGTAGACACATAAATTAAAGGCAATAATTAACATTTGTCTTAAACAGCCAGATTAATGACAATGACTTCACTTGTCTAACAAAACACCAAAATTTCGACAAAAATAAAATAAACCAGCTAATCACACGAAAAAGACAAAATATTATAGGACATAACAAACAAAATTTTGAACCCACCCACGCTTAAATGATTAACAATTCAACAGATAAAACCAAAAGCTATTAACTATTATGGTTTTATTCTTGTTATGATATTTGTTGAGAAACTAAAGACATTAAGTCCCAGAAAAAGTCAAACGTGAAACAGGAGTGTGTTTATCATTTGTTGTGATTGTCTAAGCTTATATATATAGGAAAACACTCCTCTCTAGTCTACTCATAATCATATACACTGTGACCAGAGGCGGAGCCACATAGGGGCCTGGGGGGCCCATGAACCCCCCAACTTTTTTGAAAAACAGCTATATATATTTAATATGTAGTATGATATATATAAAATCTTCCTAGCCTGGTGGATAGAATTCACTTTGTATTCTAGGAGACTCGTGTTCGAGTCCTATTGACAGCATTCCTATTTTTTTTATCTCTTCTTTCCTTCTTTTCTTTCTTTTCTTTTTCTCGTTTCTTTATTTCCCTTCTTTCTTTCTTTTTTTCCTTCTTTTTTTTTCCTTTCCTTGTTTTTTTCTCTCTCTTTCTTTCCTTCTTTTTTTTTCTTTCCTTATTTTTTCTCTCTTTCTCCCCTTCCTTCTTTTTTTCTCTTATGTTTCTCATTTCATTTTTCTTTTTTGGTTTGTGTTTTCTCCCTCTCTCTATATTCTATTTCTTTTCTTTATTTTGGGATCTTTTTCCCTTTTTTTTCTTATATAATTTGTTTTATATTGATAAAATAAAATATGTATATAAATAATAACACTATGTGAATTAATTATTAGCTAAACATATGTGCTCTCTATAAATATTTAACATTTAATAACTAAATCGATTGTAGTCTAATGAGTTATGATTTTTATCTCTCATTTAAAAGATCTTGGTTCGATTCTTTTTAGTTACATATTTTTTTTTCTATACTTATTTTCTTTTATTACCTTTTTCTTTCTTTTTCTTTCTTTTATCTTTTTCCTATAATTTATTTTATGTTGATAAAATGTTATTTCTTTTCTTTTTCTATAATTTATTTTATATTGATAAAATAAAAGATATATGCAAATAATAATGTTTTATATGTGAATTAATATTACCAATCAAATTTCTAAAAGATTATAATAAACTCATTATATTATTAAATTATTATTATCTTATAATTTTATTTTATTATCTTTAAAATTATAATTAATTGGGCCCCCGTAAAAAATTCTCGGCTTACAACGATCGTGACCACAGACATTATAAGCATATTCGCAATCGGCACTCGGCGGCAGACAAACATGAAGAATTCATTCACTCTCTCTCTCTCTCTCTCTCTCGGTCTTTCAATTCATTCCATCAATCCATTCATTCCCAACATTTCATATTCGAATTATACAAAAACCAAAATTTACACAACAACACTCAATAACATGAAGAGAGGAAGATGTTGCGATACCTTATTCGATTTAGCTTCGATTTGAATTGGGACAAGGCAAGCAGAGCGAGCAGAGGAGTTCTTCCAACCGAAAATGGGGAAAATTTGGAGGAACATCACGGACAAGGTAAGACAATGCTTGAGATTGAGATAGAATAATGAAATGCTTACCACCAAGACCGCACGGACGATGGAGACGGAGGCGAGACAAAGGAGGAGACGGAGGCGTGACCGGGTCGCGGAGGCAGAGGGATTGAGGGAGGGAGTCGACTCACCGAGGGAGGCAGAGGCCGAGAAGGAGGGAGGGCTGCGTGAGTCTCGACTCGGCCTGGCCGTCCGGGCGACCGGCGAGGATGGGGAGATGGAGTCACCAGACCGAGGGAGGAGAGGGGAGGAGGAACTCAAGCGAGGGAGAGGCACCGCCGCCGTGTGTCTTTGGAGTGAGGGAAGGGAAGGAAGGCCGGAAAACTTAAGCCCTAAAATTGAAATTTAATTTCGGTAATGAAGTGAGGCGATAGACCACGCGGTTAATGACCCGTGGTATTTAATCAACACGAGAGAAGACAACGTGGGCTAAAGCCCGTTGTCTATGAAATTTTAGCTAATAGACCACGCGGAATGAACCCCGTGGTCTATAATATGAAAACCACACTAATAGACCACGCGGAATGAACCCCGTCGTCTATAACCGTATGAAAAAATGGTTATAGACCACGCGTTTCACCCTGCACGTGGTCTATCACAACATAGACAACTTTAATATTAATGTACGTGGTCTTTTACATGTTGTCTATAAGCTAAATTCTTGTAGTGACATAAGCAAGTAAAGGCCAAAGTTCGGCAACGGAAGGTGTGGTTGAGAATTATGTGTGAAGACATAACTCTTTGGGCATCAAAACATGTAAACATCGAATGAATAACATCACTCATTTATCAATATTATCATGAAACAATTTACTTAGAGAAGCTCCTTCGCACAACATTCGATTCCAGCATCCTCTTAAGCTCAACCAGTATATTTTGAAATATATGTAGGGCGTGAGTGCAAAATGCACTCAGTGGGTATACACCAAAAACATTTAAAACTTTGCCCTTAGGGCTATATTTTTGACTTGCCATAAAATAAATTTATGCAGAGATTTTATTGAAATTACCTGGATAATGCTTCTCAAAATCTGTTCATGCATGCTCATTACATTATATCATCATATCATATGCATATGCATGTTTCATGTCTGCATGCATCTTTCTTTTCCTTCCCATATCCACGTATTTTTCTTTGTGTTGATCCGAGGAGTAGGCCTCCTCCTCAATACACTTTAACTTCACATACCCGAGTTGGTCCCGAAGGATCTCAACTTCACTCATACCCGACGTCGGTAATTTCTTTCTTTCTTTCTTTTTCATGGATAGGTAGTGCATTATGCTTATGCTATGCTCAAAACATTGGCAAGTCAATCAACTTTTCAAATCAATGCATATCATAAAATCTCATGTCATCTTTCATGCATAATCATATCATATCATTTGAAAATATTTAAAAGCATAAGCATATTATTATAGAAAATACTTATACCCACCTGGATGTTCCTTAGAGCTAAGGAACTAATTCCCAATTCCATTTCTTTCTTTATCCATATTTTATCCTCATAAAACGGCATAAATTCCTATCAAGACCAAACAAGAACATTACTCATCTTTAGTCGTCGACACGACTATTTCTTCTTGATATCAAAACTAAGACACTAAGGTCTATCAAAACTTGGGTCATTGCATCCTCTAACATCTTATTAACAAAAATTTATCGAATTTCGCAACAGAACGCTTATAAACGCATCGCCATATCAATACCAAACCATCCAAACATAGCCCAAACTCCACCAATTCATCACCATATGTCTCAATGATCATATAAGACTCAACAACAAGCTTCAACTATCCAATCTTTATCAATAACCGAAAATCCCCTTAAGACGTCACTTTAGGTCTAACGTCGAAAATTCACGTGAGACGTCATCTAACACCAACGAACCTATATACATGTTCAACTATCATTAAATATCATCATTTTATAAATAAAACATAAAGATCAAAGGTTTGGCATTGAAAACCAATTTTCGCCGACAAAACAAAAATTTTACAGTTTTTGAATACGTCGGCGGAAAAATTCAATAAATCATTTTAGACTTTATTAATATCATAGAATCCAAATATGAAGTCAAAATGATCAAATAAAATAAAAAATCCAACATTATGACACTTAGGTTTTTCGGCCATTTTGGGCTTTTTCGTATACTTTCGATTTCAAACGTTTTTCTTGTTCCAAACACGTTTATATCAATCCAATAACATATATATGAAGATAATTCAATCATAACAACATCATAAATTAAAGATCCAAGCATGCCCTTTTTCGAAAATTTCATGATTTTCAAAATAATAAACAAATGCTTTACAAATTCAACGTTAAACAATACGTATACGTCTAATCTATCATAATATCCATAAATAATCAACAAAACATAATCCATCATAATTCTTATAAAATGACCGAAAATCTGAATTATACATAGGAGCATGTTTTTTAAAAATTTTAAACCGTAGATGTGTTCTAGGTACGAGATTATACCTCTATTCGAAGATTGATCGAAAATTCAACGGCCGGATCTTCCTATTTTTGGAGCATGGTGCAAGAATTTTTGTGTGTGTGAGTGTGTGAACCGTGAGTTGAGGATGAAAATTGAAGAAGAAAATCATCTTTGAAAAGTCTAAAGTTCTTATCTTATATTATGTAATAATTATATTAAATTTTGATTTTTCTTTATTAGGTGATTAATCACCCTTTCTCTAGAAGCCTTTTCTTTTTCTTTTCTTTTCTCATTTTCTTATATAGATAAAAATTACTTTTGTTATAGAAAATCATTATAAATATTGTAGAATAATATACAACGTTTTTATAGCGAGAAATCGACACTAATTATCCGATAAAACAACCTCTATTTAAATCTTTACTTTTAAACTCAATAATTGCTATAAACATCAAAATATAATAATTAAACATATTTTTTTTTATCTTAAAAACCATTTTAAATATTTTCCTCTTCATCCGAGCTTAATCGACAAATGCCGACGTCATAAAAACGTAAATTTTGAAATTCTCAATTTTCTGAAATCAAAACTTCTTTGAGCATGTATCTATCATCTCAAGACTATTGAAATCTAGGTTTTCTTATTCTAAATATGATCTAGGAATATTATCTCAGATTATATCTCAAATCTGTAGAAATTCTATCTACTCAACTCGAAGCTTAACGTAAAAGCTTCTAACTTAACCAATTCTTTCCTAAGGATGCATGCCCTTCTTAATAAGCTCTTAATCATGAGCTAATCTCTTCTACAGAAATATGAGGTATTACATGATTGGTCATTAGTTTGAAAGAAAGTTGCAAACTTTAGGGGCTTGGTAAAGGAGTAAAATGAGAATACTTGATTATCACACAATGTGTCTTGATTTGTGTTTACTGTTATATACAAATCATGCTAGAAGTAGGATGTAAATGAGTATGTTTCCCATGAGGACGTAGACTCTTAAGACACATGATCCATTTTTGCGCCGAACTTAGTATGAGAACATAAGGTACCCCCGATTGAACGAAATACTAAGGAAGAACGAGAACATAGAAATCTTAAGAATCACAATCTGAATGGATTCGAGGATGAGAACGTGACGAGTCTACGATGACGAAGTGATTGCTTAACTGGAGGTTCGCACTGCTATGAGTCCCAACCTCTCTACGCGAAGGAATTCCGAACACCATGCGTGTTGCCTCTATCGTAACAATAATGAAAAGAATCAAAATATAACGTTAAGGAAGTATAAAAAGAAAGATAAAATTGTAAGTACATTATAGGAACGATTATGATCGAATGTTATGAGTGCGAATAGAAATAAACCAGAACCCAATAAGATAGGGTGACCACTCAACCTTTACCTAAAGGTGAGACATCGAACGTTTATTCTATCATAAGGAACCATGCAGTCTCTTCCCATAGACCAAACCATGAAAGTAGTTTCATAAGAACTTAGGAATATAAGATGGTTCAGACGGTGTTTAAGAATAGGTTCTCTTTATCTTCTAGAGTCACACCTGAGGAGGTGGTACGCTCTTACCGTTCCTACCAGATCTACCGAGTAGACGACATCGGCGAATTCCTTGCTCATTTTGTACGTCATTGGGCTGTTGTATATGCCCGTGGTACGTCACATTATGACGGTGTGCTTCGGCTGGTCACGAGACTGACATCCGACTGGCAGGGATATGCCCGTGAGATATCGGCAGATTATATCTATCGACGCCGAGAGAGCTTTGATCTTGAGGCGGACTTGCCTCGTTTTGTCAGTCACCTGGACAACGTATTCATGGTATACGGAGCTACACCATGTGGACCATATCTCTTCGAACGGGAATACACCTGGCGCGATGAGATTCCCGAGTGGCTTCACCCGGAGGTGCCTCTTTTGGCATCTGATGGACCTGTATTCTTCTCTGGCTGCGAACATGTTCGAGGCTGGACCTTCCCATCCCCGACAGCTCATATTTCTGGTCCTACCACCAGTAGGATTCCACCCTCGTCATTGCCCGCCCATACCATCGCCACCGATCATTCTATGTCAACATCCATTTCTACCTACTGGCGCTCCCCTAGCTTAGCCGCCGTCACCCGTGCATGGACGCCTGTACCATGATACTGTGGAGGTTGATGATCCATGTGGCCTAGCTGCAGGCATTGTGAGAGGAGCTTGTGCCCGTCTTGCTACTGCTCCGTTTCTAGCCGCTGCTTTCATGGAGATCACAATTGAGATCTACTGAGACCTGGCTGCTATGGGAGAAGCTATGGTTATTAGAGTCCGAGAGCCCATGGATCCCACATTCGATGCTGAGGTCATAGAGGAGGAGGATCCAGAGGAAGACCCAGAGGAGGATCCTGAGGAGGACCTGCCTGCTGACGATGAGATAGAAGGAGTAGACAGTACCAATACTCCCAGTTCTGACTCTGACACTATGAGCCATGTCTACACCCCAGGAGATTATAGATCTAGTTATTAGGACAAGATAGTGTTTGTCTATATACCCTTGTATATCTCTTGATGCCTACGGAAATGATGAGTCGTTCCGACATGAACCCTTATTCTGATGACCACAGTAGCATTTAGATTTTTGTATGCACCGTGACTAGGTACACTGAGTGATGTTGATGTTAATTTTGGGAGCATCATACTCTATACCTTGTCTTTTGTAGATCTTAAAAACACTAATGAAAGTCTCGTAGGGGCATTTTATATGATATGATGATAGCTCCCCGAGAGCCTTTTGTTTTAAAATTCTGATATGTGGTGTTCGATGACGTGCTAGATTTATGTTTATGATAATATATACATACCGTGATAAGATATTTATGATCCTGACGGATGGTATAAGAAGAAATTTGATTACGTATATTTATGAAAGATAAAATGCCGTCGAGAAACAGTGAGGTAACACCCGAAAGAGAGGATACTCTACCACCACCACCGTCGGCAAGAAGGATTGAGGAGCTATTCCTCAGATAGAATCTGCTAATCTTCAACGGGACTGGGAATCCCGTGGATGCGGAACTATGGATTCGCATACTAGAGTGAATCTTCAATTTCCTTCACTACACCTCTCAAGAACGCTTGTCATGCGTTGCTTTTCAAATGACCGGTGCCACCGGCTTCTGGTGGGAGACGAAGAGAAAGATATTGTCTGAAGAGGAACAGGAAGGAATATACCTGGGATGAATTCAAGGAGGAAGTTTACGAGAAGTACATTCCTAAGAGCTACCGGAAATGAAGGAACATGAATTCTATAACCTACGCCAGAGAAAGACGACGGTCACAGACTATGACCGTGCATTATGCGAAATGTCGTGGTATACGCCTCAACTGGTCGACACCGATGAGAAAAGGACAAAGAAGTTCCAGACAATACGTCGACTAAACTCACCTTGGTTGAGCCTTTCGACGATTGAGAAGATCTTTAGTTAGATCGGAGATCGCCTCATCTTCGTGGATGGGACGAGGGCGAGAGCTTTGTTGACAGGTTTGAGTGTGGATGGCAAGTGAGTGGCGGCGCTATTACTATTGGATAAAGCCTATAGAGAAAGAGAAGGGCCTAAATTTGCAAATATCTAAACTAAAATCCGAGAAATTTCGGACGGGACTTCGCTATGAGATCAAGGTTTCACTGGCTGGCCACAGAATTCTGACTTACCGTGAGGCCCTTAGTAGGGCATTGGACATCGAGGCTACCTTGCCCGAGGATAGGAATGTCACTGTGCATCCGCCGAATCATCAGGGGGATCGTGGGAAGAGAAAGTGGGAATGACCCCACCAAGGTCAAGGATCCAACACTGGCTAGGCCGACAGGAGGCCATGGCAAGGGAATAACGTGCCATCTGGGCACGAATAAGGTAATGGACACCCCATGGTACACGCAACTGGCGGGGAAAACCAAAAGTTCGTGAGACTCCATGTGTACCCAAGGTGCCATAGGAGTCACAAGGGAGTATGCGCATTCACGAATGATGGACGCTTCATGTGTGGCTAGAAGTGTCACTACTCCAGGGACTGTCCATGGGTATGCCAAGGAGGAAATGGCCTTCCCAATGTGCCTAACCGAGTCCAACCGGTCCGCGCTATCCAAGCTCAACGTTTCAGCAACAGCCCTCGGTTCAGTACTTTCAGCCTATCCAACGACCCTATCAACCATGGCGACAATGACAACAACAATGGCGATAACAACAACAACAATACCGATAGCCGTAGCAACAACAACAACAACAACAACAACCACACCGTAAGCCAGGGCCTACGCCCTCAATCAGGAAAGAGAATTCCCGCAGGAGCCACCAAGGAACCAAGGAAACTTGGCAGGTATGGGAACACTCCTCCAATTGCCTGTTATCCTACTATTTGATACTGGCGCCTCGCATTCTTTTATTGTCAAGCATGCGTAGAGAACTTAGGACCAGATCCTAAATGCGCTGAACAAATCATGAGAATTTCTTCACGAATAGGAGGCATAAGAACGGTAACCCACACATGCTCGAATCTAGAACTTGGACTAGGCTCACTTAAGGTCATGATAGATAACATTCACGTCATACCTATGACAGATGTGGACATAATCCTAGGAATGGATTGGTTAACCGAACATAATGCGACCATCCTGTGTAATGAAATGAAAATTTCTTTCCAACATCCCGGAATTGAAACTTTTGGCCCTGAACTACGCCCTGACTGGGTTATATTTGGATATTGAATCTTTTGGCAAGTCCTTCTGTGACTTGGGTTCATATTGAAACAGCCTATTCCTTCAGTTCGTGCATTTATGAGTAGCTTATTGGTTAATTGTATTGGTTTAGTTATGTGTGTATCCGCTAAAGTTGGCAAAGTAGCGGGCCGGGCTGGCCCGAACCCGGGCTCATCGGGCTTTTAAATTTTTGGGTCGGCCTGTCCGGTCGGGCCGGCTCGAATTTTTCTGCCTAAAAATATGAAGCCCAAACCAACCTCGGGCGGTTTTCGGGCATGCGGCTTTTTAGATAATTTTTAATATATAAAATTAATATTTTAAATTAAAAAATTAATTACTTAATTAAGATCTCATAACCTCGACTTAAATAAATAAAAAGTTGATGAAAATATTTTGAGCTTACTTATTCTTATGATAATGCTTCTTGTATATCTTGACCTATTTATGTATTCTTGCAATGATGTTGTAATACAGTATAATTTTAATTCTTTAATTTAAGGAGAAAAAATTAGTAATTACAAATCAAAGATAAATGATATTATTAAACGTTAATCCCACTTATACGCATAAAATAATAGAAGAAAATAAATTAATTATACATACTATAATCATCAATGTATATATTTTTAGAGATCATTTATCTTCGGAATTATTTTTGAATGATATATGAGGTTATTATTTTTTCTAGAATTTATTTTACTCACCAGTATGTGAATTAGTAAGAAAATTGTTACTATAATAAATAAATAATTATATAAAATATAATTAATATTATTAAAAAATTATAGATATGTATATTAAATAATATTATAAATATATATATTTAATACAAATTGGGCGGGCTTTTTTAGCCCAAACCCCGGCTTTTTGACCAAGCCCCAGAGGTCTTGGTTTTTTTCTGCAGCTTTTAGGCCCGGTTTTTGGGCCTTTAATTTTGAAGCCCAACCGCCCAAACCCTGTGCACACCGGCGGGCTTTTGGGCCGGCTCATTTTGCTTAGCTCTAGTATCCACTGCATTATCATACCAGTGGCGATCTGTTTAATCCGTACTTCCTTGAGAAGTCGGGTCATCGCACTATGTCTACTATATAATTGAATCCACAAAAATCACGAAACAAGAAATCACAAAGCAATATATAAATCAAAGGAATGAAGATCCAATAGCATAAATCGATAAATCCAACAGCATAAATCCAACAGCATAAAACGATAAATTAAATTATTCAATCGAAGAAATGAAAGACAGGAATTGATACTATGATTCTATCTGTTTCGTCGGTCGAAAGCTCCTAGAAAATGAAAGAACAGCGGCTGCGCCGAAATCAGAATGAATGTAGCCTTAATTCAGAGTGCGCGGCTTTATATAAAATCGATGACTGAGCGCCGGTTGCACGCTGAGCGAGCACGATGCGGGCGTAAAATAAGAGTTGAGCACCGGTTGAGGCTGAGCGCTCGCGGCTGGGGGTGCTTCTGTATTAGAGGTGAGCACCGGTTTAGAGGGAGCGTCGGTTCTAGAAAGCGTTCTGTTTGGAGCTTGAGCACCGATTGAGATCGAGCGCTAGTTGTGGGGGTGTTCTGTATTGGGCATGAGCATCGGTTCGAGGTGAGCAAGCGCAGCGGGCAGAGAGCGAGCATGTGGGGACGAACACGTGAGAAGAATACGGGTGAGCGGATGCTCGGTGATGAGTCGACGCTCGGTGGCGAGAGGGGTGAGCGAGCGCGGGTGGTTGAGATCGCGAGGGATGGGCGAGCGCCGGGTGAGGGGTGAGAGGGCACGGCCGAGCGCCGGTACGCGCAACGCGCCTGGTTGGGCCGGTGATTGAGCGCGTGAGGGATGGGCTAGAGTCGCGTGAGGGGTGATTGGACGCGCGGGTTGAGCGTTGGATGGGAGCGCGGCGTGCGGCGGATGAACGGGTGCGCGGGTGGAGGTGAGCACTGGGTGGCCAGCGGGAGTTGTAGGTGGAGGCGAGCGCGCGCGGGCGCTGTGGCTCGAGCACCGGATGGGCGAGGCGTTGCGTACGGGCTGCGGGCGATCGCGCGCGGTAACGCGCTACCGGGCGTGGCCAAGACGGACGTAGCGTAGCTCCGGACGCTCACGTACGCACATGCACGACTTCGCTGTTTTATTCCGTTCTCTCACGTCCGAACTCCGAATTGCGATCCATTTGTGTACACGGATTTTGACGAGATGCTCTTCACTATATGATAATTCTAGAAAGGTCCATTTTATCCTATTTAATATCGTTTTCCTACAAAATATCAAGACAAACCAAATAAGTCCGAAACGAAAAATTGTAATCAAAACAACGGCATAAGAAAGACAAAATACTGGAAACGGCATGTAAAGGAAAACTAAGAATAAACACAAAATGAAACCAAACAATAACCCAATGTTCTCCGTATCTTAGGTGGTGGCAGTGCTTGTATGTCATGCTAGTTATCTGTATCGAGTCACCATATCTGTTTAGGATGATGACGTTCCCTTAAGGAGCTCAAAATGTTTATTGTACTAAACCCTGTAGGTTACGTTATCTCAAGTACAATAATAAGGTTGAGTGGTACTACGTAAGGAATTAAAGAGATTAATTATTTTAAGCAGTCAGAACGCTATAAATAATTAATGGACGTGCGATATCTTAAATACGGGGATTCGTGAAGTCTAAGTGCAAACCTTACTCAACTTCGGAAATAAAGGTGCAAGTCAGCATTTATTCACTAGTGACATGAATAAATGATTATGAATTAATATATGTTCCAAGCTGACCATAAGACAATTAATTTATTTGAGGCGCATCTTTATTCCTTACATTTGATCCCTAGGTTGGCCCATCAAGGCTTGGAGCTGCTTGAATTTTTGTCCACCACATGATAGAGTCCCATTGGGACTCTGTTATGATTCTCTCTATCTGAAAAGATATGACTATATTTATTAGATATGCAGAGATCCTATCCTAATAGGTTTCTAGGGTTGCATTATAAACATAAGGTGAGAGAAAATCATAAAAACACTAATCCTAAGTGAAGAGATTTTAAAAAGTTATACTATTCCTAAAGTTGGGATTTTCGAGAATCTCAAGGTGTGGAAGAAGGTGAAATTTGCAGTATTCTCCATAGATTGCTCTCACTCAGCATTGGAGTTTTGGCAAACGGGATACAGTCCAGAAGATCAAAGCACGAGTCTTGATCCTCCTTTTGTTCGACAAATTCACAGGTAAACACGAGAAAACACCAACGTGTTTCCATTAATTATATAGGTGTTTTCTAGGTATATAATCAATGTATGGTGAATTAAACATCCAACATAGATCCTCGGTAGAGGGTTAAAATAAGATTTTCCTACATAAGTGAATTAACCTGGTTGCTTGTCCATACTGGTAGATGGATCACAGTGAGATGAGTTATTCTATCTGACCATCGTGAAGAACCTAGATCTCGGTGACTTTACGTTAATCTAAACCTCGATAAAGTTTTAGGTGAGTATGAGTTGCTGACCATCACTTTTACTTGTTATGTGTGAGGGTCACATGAGATAACCCAATATTCTCCGCATCTTGGGTTGTGGTAGTGCTTGAATGTCATGCTAGTTACCTGTATCGAGTCACCATATCCATTTAGGATGATGACGTCCCCTTAAGGAGCTCAAAAGGTTTATTGTACTAAACCCTGCAGGTTGAGTTATCTCAAGTACAATAATAAAGTTGAGTGGTACTACTTAAGAAATTAAAGAGATTAATTATTTTAAGCAGACAGAACACTATAAATAATTAATGGATGTGCGATATATTAAATACAGGGATTCGTAAAGTCTAAGTGCAAGCCCGACTCAACTTCGGTAATGAAGGGGTAAGTCAGCATTTATTCTCTAGTGGCACGAATGAATATTTATGAATTAATTTATGTTCTGGGCTGAACATAAGATAATTAATTCATTTGAGGCCCATCTTTATTCCTTGCATTTGATCCCTGGGCTGGCCCATCAAGGCCTGTAGCTGCTGAAGATTTCGTCCACCACATAGGAGTGTACCACTGGGACTCTGTTCTGATTATCTATTATCTGAGAAGATATGATTGTATTTATTAGATATGCAGAGATCCTATCTTAATAAGTTTCTAGGGTTGCATTATAAATACTTAGTGAGAGAAAATCAGAATAAAACTATTACTATAGTTGAGATTCTCGAAAATCTTAAAGTGTGGAAGAAGGCAAAATTTGCAGTATTCTCCATCGATTGCTCTCACTCAGCATTAGAGTTTTGGCAAATGGGATACAGTCCAAAAGATCAAAGCACGAGTCTTGATCCTCTTCTTTGTTCGACAAATTTGTAGGTAAACACGAGAAAATACCAACATGTTGCAATTAACTATATAGGTCATGCTAGGTATATAATCAATGTATGGTGAATTAAACATCCAAGATAGATCATCAGGAGAGGGTTAAAATCAGATTTCCCTACAGATGTATGCCCTGTCACAGTGTCTCACCCACCGCCGAGCGCCAGACGATGCTACCAATCACGACATTACCACATCTTTGTCATCGTCGAAGCTATCCGTGCGCGTGCTATTGCCGACTATCGAAGCCTTCCACCTAGCTACTGCCGGATGCTACCGAGATTTCTACCCATCGATCGAGCGGCGTGCTACGAGCACCGAGCACGCCTAGTGTGCCATCCCCTACATGCCCTCGCATTGTGCGTCCAACCATCCGCCGTGTCTCCCGTCATCTCATCTCGTTCTTCGTGTTCTTCATCCTCATTCTTCGTTTTTACAGATTTGATTTACAAAAAATAAATCCTAATCTAACCACGTATTTTCTCGTGGTGAAAAATGAATTTGACAAAAAAACCAAAATGTTCGAGCCACGATGAAGGACATATCCATAATTAATTAATTACACATGTAATAATCAAACGTCAATTAATCTAACAGAGCCAAGATACTGATCTCGGGCTTTGATACCAATTATAGGAAAATCTGATTTTACCATACATTGATTATATACCTAGCATGCACCTATATAATTAATTGCAACACGTTGTTGTTTTCTCGTGTTTACCTGTGAATTTGTCAGATAAATGATGATCAAGACTCGTGCTTTGATCTTCTGGACTGTATCTCGTTTGCCAAAACTCCAATGCTGAGTGAGAGCAATCTATGGAGAATACTGTAAAATTTCGCCTGATTCCACAACTTAGAGATTTTCGAAAATCTCACTTGCGGAATAGTTATTTCTGATTTTCTCTCATCTTGTATTTATAATCCATCCCTATAATCCTAATAGGATAGGATCTCTGCATATCTAATAAATACAATCTTATCTTTTAAGATACTCCATATCTAGAATAATATTCTTTGATATCAGATATAATCTATCTAGATATAGAAGAATCAGAATATAGTCCTAGTGGGACTTTATAGGGAAGTGGGAGAAATTATCAGCAGCACCAGGCCTTGATGGGCTAGCCTAAAGATCAAATGCAAGGAATAAAGATGGACATCAAATGAATTAATTATCTTATGTTCAGCCCAAAACATAAATTAATTCATAAACATTCATTCATGCCACTAGAGAATAAATGTTGACTTACTCCTTTATTACCGAAGTTGAGTCGGGCTTGCACTTTGATTCACGAATCCCCGTATTTAAGATATCGCACGTCCATTAATTATTTATAGCATTTTAATTACTTAAAATAATTAATCTCATTAATTCCTAAAGTATTACCACTCAAACTTATTATTTTACTTGAGCTAACTCAACCTGCAGGGTTTAGTACAATAAACCTTTTGAGCTCCTTAAGGGGACGTCATCATCCTAAACGGATACGGTGACTCGATACAGGTTACTAGTATAACATACAAGCACTGCTACCACCCAAGATACGGAGAATATTTGGTTATCTCATGTAACCCTCACCCATAACAAGTCCAAGTGATGGTCAGCAACTCATACTCACCTAAAACCTTATCGAGTTTTAGATCAACGTAAAGTCACCGAGATCTAGGTTCTTCACGACGACAGATAGAAGAACTCATCTCACTGTGATCCATCAATACATCAGAGACGTACCATCATAGACAAACAACCAAGTCAAGTCACTTCTTATCTATACTGCAACCTATACCGACAACTCATCCTCAAGTTGTCTTAGCTGTGATTCTTTTTATATCTCTTTAAACTTGACCAATCATACAGACTTCTGTGATCTCCTACACACTGTATGATCTAACTTTTGTATGAGATAAAGGGACATACATATGCAATCAAGTAAACAATTCAGATAGGAGATTGTAATAGTGGAAATAGGAAATATTGTATACAAGCTCAACTATTCTACTTTCAGTATACAAGCTAGATTTATGCTTATGATTATATATATATATACGTGCTAATATATATTTATGATCTCGATGGATGGTATAAGAAGATATCTGATTGCGTATATTTTATGAAGGATAGAATGCCGCCGAGAAGAAGAAACCGTGAGGTAACTCCCAAAAGAGAGTACACCCCTCCACCACTACCACCACTGGCAAGAAGGATTGAGGAGCTATTCCTCAAATAAAATATGCCAACCTTCAACAGGACTGGGAATCCCGTGGATGCGGAACTATGGATTCGCGCGCTAGAGCAAATCTTCAATTTCCTTCGCTGCACCTCTCAAGAACACTTGTCATGCGTTGCTTTTCAAATAACCGGTGTCGCCGAATTCTGGTGGGAGACAAAGAGAAAAACCTTGTCTAAAGAGGAACTGGAAGAATATACCTGGGAGGAATTTAAGGAGGAAGTGTATGAGAAATACATTCCTAAGAGCTCGAAACAGAAAGGAACATGAGTTCTATAATCTGCGACATGGAAAGACAACGGTAACGATCTATGACAGGGCATTATGCGAGATGTCACGGTATGCACCTCCGTTGGTCGACACCAATGAGAAAAGAGCAGAAAGGTTCCGAACGGGACTCCGTCATGAGATCAGAGTGTCACTAGCCGGTCATGGAAATCTGACCTACCGCGAGACCCTTAGTAGAGCTTTGGACATTGAGGTTGCTTTACCTGAGTCTAGGATTGTCGCTATGCATCCACTGAATCACCAAGGAGATCGTGGGAAGGATCCCACCAAGGTCAAGGATCACATACTGGCTAGGCCGATAGGAGGCCATGGCAAGGGATTTATGTGCCATCTGGGCACGGACAAGGCAATGGACGCACCAGGTACTCGTGCATGGCGGGAAAACCAGAGATTTGTGAGACTCCCCGTGTGCCCTAGGTGTTATAGGAGTCACAAAGGAGCATGCACATTCACGAATGATGGATGCTTCAAATGTGTCCAGAAGGGTCACTATTCCAGGGACTGTCCAGGGATACGCCAAGGAAGAAATGACCATCCTAGTGTGCCCAACCCGAGTCTAACTGGTCTGCACTATCCAAGCTCAATCACTTTAGCAACAGCCTCCGGTTCAGTACTTCTAGCCGATCCGACCGACGACCCTATCAACCATGATGGCAGTGACAACAACAATGGCGGCCGCAACAACAATAATATCGACAACCGCAGCAACAACAGCGGTAACAAACCACACAGCAGCAGCAACAAAAACAACAACAACCATTGCAAGCCAGGGCCTACGCCCTTAATCAAGAAAGAGAAATCCCGTAGGATAAGAAACAAGAAAACTTGGCAGGTATGGGAACACTCCTCCAATTGTCTGTTATACTACCTTTTGATACTGGCGTATCGTATTCTTTTATTGTAAAAGCATTTGTAAAGAAATTAAGATTAGATCCTAAATGCGCTGAACAAATCATGAGGATTTCTTCACTAGTAGGAGGCTCACTTGAGGTCATGACAGATAACCTTCACGTCATACCTATGATAGATGTGGACAAAAAATCCTAGGAATAGATTGGTTAACCGAACATAATGCGACTATCCTATGCAATGAAAGGAAAATAACATCCCGGAGAGAAACCTACAGACTTCCATGGGATCAGCATGGGGAGGAGAGTCTCAATCATATCTGCGCTACGAGCAAGAGCATTACTGAACAAGACAGAGAACCATGCCTACCTTGTTTGTCTCCAGAAGGAAGATTAGAATGAGAGAAGAATAGAGGACGTTCCAATCTAAGAGAATATCCCGATGTTTTTCCAGACGAACTATTGGGATTATCACCAAATCGACAAATTGAGTTCATGATCGATCTCGAACCAGGTTTTGCCCCTGTGTCGAAGGCCTCATACCGGATGGCGCCAAAAGAACTTGAGGAATTGAAGATCTAGCTACAATAACTCTTGGACTTGGGTTTCATTAGACCTAGTGTGTCTCCATGGAGAGCATCCGTCCTCTTCGTGAAGAAGAAGGATGGCACCTTGAGAATGTGCATAGACTATCAAGAGTTAAACAAGATAACTCTTAAGAATAAGTATCATTCGCCCCGAATTGACGATCTGTTTGATCAGCTTAAGAGAGCAGGAGTCTTTTCAAAAATAGACTTAAAATCTGGATACCATCAGTTGAGAATTAGACCAGAGGATGTACCAAAAATGGCTTTCCCTACAAGGTATGGTCATAACGAATTCATCGTTACGCCCTTTGGACTTACAAATGCCCCAGCAGTATTTATGGATATTATGAACAGAGTATTTCACAATACTTAGACAAATTTATCTTAGTGTTCATAGACGATATCCTAATATACTCCAAGAACGACCAAGAACATGCGAAGCACTTGAGAACTGTTCTACAAACATTAAGGTGAGAACAACTCTTCGCCAAGTTTAGCAAGTGCGAGTTTTGGCTAAACGAGGTGACATTCTTAGGTCACATCGTATCCACAGAAGGAATTAAAGTTGATCCATCCAAGACTGATACAGTCCGAGAATGGGAATCACCTAAGAACCCGAATAAAATTCGGAGTTTCTTATGACTTACCGGCTATTATCGAAGATTTCTCAAAGGTTTTTCAACAATAGCCCAACCCTTGACCCAATTTTTAAGAAAAGGAATCAAGTACACTTGGACCGCCGAGTGTGATGCAAGTTTCTAGAGATTGAAGAAACGTTGACGACAACACCTGTACTTGTAGTACCCGAAGCATGTAAGGAGTACACAATCTATATGGATGCTTCCAAGAATGGATTAGGATGTGTACTGATACAAGAAGATAGAGTTTGCTTATGCTTCAACGCAATTACGCCCACATGAGTTGAACTATCCTACGAAAGACCTGGAATTAGCAGCGGTCGTACATGCCTTAAAGATTTGGAGACACTATCTCTATGGAGTCAGATCTGAGATCTACACTGACCATAAAAGCCTAAAGTATTTCTTTGAAAAGAAAGATCTTAACATGAGGCAACATAGATGGTTAGAATTGGTGAAAGATTACGATTGTGGTATCAATTACCACCCATGCAAGGCTAATATCATAGCTGATGCTCTGAGTCGCAAAACCACTCTAGCTTGGGATGCCTCCTCAGTCATGAGGAAATGCTTATAAAGGAATTTTAGAGGATGAGCATCGAAGTTATAGACCCGTCTGAGATAATAGAATGTTGTATTGGAACATTAATTGCAATCCCGGATTTAAGAGCCAGGATCTTGGAAGCCCAGAAGAAGAGCAAGAAGCTAGAGAAAGTACGAGCCAAATTCAAGGACAGTAACCATAAGAATTTTAGAGAAGCAACATATGAGGTTTTGCTGTATGATGGGAGAGTGTGTATTCCAGAAAATGAAGAGCTGAAGAGCGAGATTTTGAAAGAAGCCCATGAAACTTCTTACACTGCACACCACAGAAGTACCAAAATGTATCAAGATCTCAATGAGAAATTTGGTGGGATGGAATGAAGCGAGACGTAGCTTCATTCGTAGAACATTGTTTGACGTATCAACAAGTGAAAGCACTACACCAACGACCGTATGGAACCCTACAACCGCTGGACATACCAGAATGGAAATGGGACATATAGCCATGGACTTTGTTACCGGGCTTTCCAAATCACAAAGATGAAATATCGCTATTTGGGTCATCATTTATCGTTTGACCAAGAGTACGTATTTCTTATCGATCTCGATAACACATGGATCGGACAGACTAGCATAGCTGTACGTTTGAGAAATCCTACGTTTACATGGAGTTCGAAGACTATCACGTTTGATAAAGATTCAAAATTTACATCCAGATTCTGGACGAACTTACAAAAGGAATTGGGAACTCGACTAGATTTCAGTACTGCGTTCCACCCACAAACGGACGGACAATCCGAAAGGACCATTCAAATACTTGAAGACATGTTGAGGACTGTTGTCCTGGACAGAGGAGAAAGTTGGGAACAAGTGTTACCACTTGTGGAATTCGCCTACAACAACAGCTACCAAGCAACCATTGGGATGGCCCCGTACGAAGCACTTCATGGAAAAAGATATCGATCACCACTTTACTAGGATAAAGTGGGAGAAATAAGAGTATTAGGACATGACTCTATGGGAGAGATGATCGAGATTGTGAGACAGATCCACCAACGGATCAAGGAGGACCAAGACTGACAGAAGTCGTATGCCGATAAACGTTGCACAGAGCTACATTTTGAAGTGGGAAACAAAGTTTTCTTGAAGATTTTCCCGTTAAAATGAATCATGAGATTCGGCATCAAAGGAAAGTCGTGACCACGTTTCATAGGACCCTATGATATTTTGAAAATGATAGGACCAACAGGTCGTATGACTATCACGTTTTGATTTTATTTGTTGAAAAATAGTTGAAAATAGTGTTTAATATATGATATTAACATCATATACCAATCTTGGAACTTTTGAAACACTTCTCATATTTTTCTTCAAGAAGGCCGAAACCTTTAGGATGGTTTTAAGGTTTATTTTTATTTTTATTTGTTGAAAATAATATGAAATATAATGGTTAGTATATAATATGAATCTATTATGCTTTGTTGGAAATTTATTGAACACATATATAATATATGTGTGAGGACCAAAAATTCCAAGCATTTAGTTCATATTATAAATATTTAGTTGTTGATTAAAGTTAATATTACATGTTTATTGCATATTATAAACATGTTGTGAGTGGGTAGAATTTATCGAGCCTAGATATATGTATGTTGAAAATACTGAAAGCTTAAGGAGTAATTTAAGCATGTGTTTTAATTTTAATGTATGATATGAAGTGATATTTCATGTTTAGTATATGATATAAGCATGATAAGATTTTTGTAGAATTTATTGAACACAATTGTCCAATTATTCAAAATTACTGAAAATTTTGTCATACTTTAACTCATGATATAATTTTTATTTGATGATATTGGGTTAGTAATTAAATTCAATAGTATGATAGGAGCATAACATGATTTTATTGAAATTTATTGGACACCTATGCTAATTATTTCTAATCACCAAAAATTTTACAAAATAATTAAGTATGAGTTTATTTTAATTGTAAATGATGATATGATATTTGATCTATAAGTTTAGGATGAATGGTATGTGTTTAAAATGGTAGAATGGAACACTTATGCACATATACATAATGGTGGAGAATGTTGTTAGAAATTAGGGTTTTCTAATGTTTCATTATGGTATATGTTATGTATTATGTTGTATAATGTCGTATAGTAATATTTATGTTATGCCGACAAACAAAAACTCAAACGTAAACAACATAGTACTTGATGTACGAGAATATAAAAGAAATCGATAAATTTCAATAACGTAAGAAAGAATTAAAGAGAATCGAAGTTAGACACAAATTAGGGTTTTCTATTAACAATAGGGTACTCAAACGTGAGTTCCTAAGTTATAGAACCAAAAGCCAACTTACAAACGTTAATACTCAACAATGACAACCTAATACGATATTAGATTGAGCATTAAGACAACTCGATACGAATAACGATTATATAACTTAAACAATCTCCGACGAGTTACGAGAAACAAACGATGTCGAAAAGCGTAAGCTAAAAATTCAAGCATAAAATGTCGATCCTTATGTCACGACCCCATTCCGGACCAACCCGGACTGGAGGGCGACTAGTACTAGGAGTAGTACTTTAGGGGTTACATGAATAAAATGGAGAAGCGTAACAATAAGCTAACATGCTCGAATGTAATACTAGATGATGTTATATTGTTTTTGAAGGTTTAGCCATCGGACCCCAAAACTTGGCCTGATCCGATGGGCCTCAATAGTTTAAAAACATAAAGCGTAATTAAGGGAGTTCGAGTATAGCGGTGAAAAAGTGTGTGAATACATATACGACGATACGCATTCAAGGTATAAACCACAAATTCAAGTAACATCATCATGAGGACCTTGACTCTCAACACATTCCCATCATCACTATCAAAGCTCAACCCGCACATTTAAAACAACATGCGGGCTAAGTACAAGAAATTGCACTTAGTGGGCTCATGCCGAAAACATTTGATTGGTTTGGATTACCGCCAATATTGGGTAAGTCACAGAGGTTTTAGTTAAAATGCCAGGCTTACCAAATCATTTTCAGTCAGAAACATAGCTCGGCCGAGCATTTTCTTGGTGTGTATGGTCCGTATCTCATAGTCACAATACATAATAATAATAATAAACGCCGAGAGTGAGGCCTCCCATCTACGACGCCGTGACCGCCGTAATCCCGCACAAAGACACAACACTCGCAAGCATATGTTAACACAACAGAAGTTCCAACCTTCACGCCAATCCTAGCCGGGCATTTGTCATGTCACGACCCCATTCCGACCAACCCGAACTGAGGCGACTAATACTAGGAGTAGTATTTTAGGGATTACACTGGGTAAAATAAAATGCATAAGAATAATCTAACATGCTTGAGCGTAATATAAGGTGATGTTATAATGTTTTTGAAAAGGTTTAGGCCATCGGACCCCAAAACTCGCCCGATCCGATGGACCTCGATAGTTTGTAACATAAAGCATAAATAAAGGAGTTCGTAGTATAGCAATGAAAGTGTGTGAATACATATATGACGATATGTATTCAAGGTATAACCCAAAATTCAAGTAAATCGGCCAAGGACACTAGACTCCTCAACACATCCCCATCATCACCATCGAGCTCAACTCGCACATTTAAAACAAACATGCGGGGCTAAGTACAAGAAATTGCACTCGGTGGACTTATGCCAAAATATTTTGATAGATTTGATTACGCCAATATCGAGTAAGTCACGAGGGTTTTAGTTAAAATGCCTTGTCTTACCAAATCATTTTCGCTTGTAAACATAGCCCGCCGGGCATTTTCTTGTGTGTATGGTCCGATCTCATAGTCACAATACATAATAATAAATAATTAAATAAGCGCCGAGAGGAGGCCTCCATCTACGACGCCGTGACCGGCCGTAATCCCGCAGACAAGACATCACTCTCTGAAGCATATGTTAACACAACAGATAGTTCCAACCTTCACGCCAATCCTAGCTGTGCATTTATCATCCCAAGACAGACCGACATTAAAAGGTTGGGTGCTACCACAACAATTGATATAATAGTTCCAACTATCTCCACAAATTTCTACCCGGCATAAGATAGGATCCATACACAAAACGAAATATTTTGGCGGGTAATGTAGTAAAACATTTGTTAAACAACAGTAGGATAAGTGTTGTAAATAAACTCATTTGATATAACAAGAAGTCACGCTTTAGTGGGGTAAGAAAAGGCCCACATTTTGAAGATAAGAAGCCCACCGACTACGGTTCGTTGTAAAGTACTAGTTCGATCGTCGTCCAAAATCCCGTCATCTGCGTTTGCGTCCACACTTTTACGAAAAATGCTTTAGTACGTCGCTCAAGTCTATCGAGACTTTCAAAACTTAAGATAGCTTTGATATTTCATATCGATGTGAGACCAATTCCTTAGTGAATTCAATACGCCTCTAATACGATACGATCGACTTTTCTCGCCCTCGAGATACGCTCAACGATAAGTGCGTTGATATATGGATTTCATTTGTGAAATCCTTTCTTACTAATGAGGTATCATACTCAATTAGTATATCTTACGCCGCATCGACGTATTTATAAACGATAATCGCACGTTTGACTTTGAAAAGTCAACGAAGTCAACACCGGTCAACAAAGTCAATGATTTTGACTTTTAAATAGTAATTTCACTATTTTGCTTTATAAATCGAATTCGATCGATTTAAAACGTAAAGTCCTATTCCTCGATTTATCTTGTAAATCAAGGACTTATAATTATTTTCGCATTTTAATAATTCTTTTATAATTAAAAAGCAGATTTTGTTTTTAAACGTTACAAAATGAACGTTCGTCTCAAACATAGCAATCTATGTTTATAAAATTTTGTAACATTTGAAAACTGTCCAGAATATTATTTTACCAAAAATTTATAATTAAACAGTTTTAAAAAGGATTTATAAACCTTATTAATTATCGAAATTTTCGATAATTGTCCTAAAAATAGCAAACGACCCTTGAAAAATTTTCTAAATTAATATAGTGTATTATTATACACTATGGTCCAGAATATGAATTTATTAAATTATATAGTACTGTTGCCATTTATTTATATATATACATATATAAATATTTACTAGAATTCCAATAAATAGGGAATAATCATCCAAAAATTCCCAAAATTGATATATACCTATTATAACATCCCAACATCAGTATATAATATTTACATAACCCATAGTTCATCATAACTATTTATTTCAATATATAACAATATATCGCGGTAATTATAGGATAATTACCAAATAAATAGCAAACAATTTCTAAAAATTCTAAATAAATTCCAACATCAATAAACATTATATTATAACATTGTAACATCATAACATCAACCAAACTAATTTAAATCGTCACCATATGAGCTTGAGATGCTCTCGCTTTTTTCGATTTATTTAGTATATGGTTTTCAAAAATTCCAACAATTATATACTATGTTTATACACTATAGTATAGTAATATAACATCATAATATTTATCAAAACTAATTAAATCATCACCTTCAAGAGCAATAAGCTCACGGCTTATTTGATTTAAAATAGCATTTGATTTCTAAAAATTCTAATTAATTCACACAATGTATAAACTATATACTAAAGCATTAATACACCATTGCATGTTCAAAAATAAAATCATACACCAACCTATATATTTATAAAGCTCACGGTATTCTTTGTAAAATCAAGTATATGGTTTTCAAAAATTTTAATTAAATCATAGAACATATAATCAAGGTTCTAAAGCACTAATATGTCATTGCATGCTTGAAATAAAAATTATACACTAAGGTACTTATACATGTAGCTCACGGTAATTTTTAAACTTTAAGCTAGGGTTTTTCAAAAATTTCTAAATCAATACTATAGTCTTAAATCATAACATAGATCAATAATACATGCTTAGAATATATCAAGAAGTATTCGGTCATCATTTAACATTTTATAGCATTTTCAAAAATTTATATCAATATACTCTATGGTTCGAAAATGTCATAAACATGCTAGGCCATTCCAAAATCTTAATATACAACTCCTATGCTCATTTAACATATATTCACAAGCATTTTCAAAATAAAATCCTCAAGAACATATAAATAAACAATGGCTCATGCTCAAGAATATTTAACACATACATAGATACATATATAATATTTTCGAAACACACATACATACACATGAACAAGTTCGAAAATTTCAGTTTAGAAGAGGTGAATAATCAAGCTATGACTCATATTTACCTTTGATATGATATAGGTTCACAAGGACAAAGATATGGTATCAAGCTTGTGAAATAGAGACGGAGAAGAAGAAGAAAATTTGTAAATGAGAGAGAAGCTCTCGGTTTTCTTGGAGCGAAAACGGGAGAGAGTTAGGTGTTTTGGTGTTCAAAATGATTTGAAATGAGGGGGAAGAGATACATCAACAAAGGGGTGAAGAGGAAGAGTCTCTCCCTATCATATCCCTTCTCTCTCTCTCGATTTTTAGCCCAAAAATGGGATAAAATCTGCAGCACATTGGGAGTGAGAGATGATTATTAAAGCTAGAGCAAAAGCTAAGCCATGCATTGGTCCAAATTAAAAAGGCTCCCATGCTTGTTGGGGTAATAATGGCGTCGCATAGGAGAGGTTTAGGGGGCTGATTTTATTTCAATTTTGTACATAATACATGTATTAATCATAGTATAGATCATAGATATATAATACATGCCATAAAAATAATTAAATCATTACTTATGCAATTTTCGAAATTACCGATAACAATTATTGAAAAATAGGATTAAAAATATAAATTACACCTATTATTGATACTCATGTAATTTTCGTCCCAAATATACACATATATATCATAATATATGATTTAGATATTAAATAATAGCATAGGATAAAATTATTACACATTTCATGAATTAAAAACCCTAATTTCGAAAGTTTGGGTTTCAATTTTATAAAAACTGAATCCTTCGATTTTTATGGCTCAAAATCTGATTTAATGCTTAATATTATTCATAGATATCATATTATAAAGTTTAGATACCATAGGATAATTTAATGGTATCATTTCATGTGATAAAACCCTTATTTATAAGATTAGGGTTTTCGAAATTACAATTTGAAATTATCGAGTTTAATAACTCAATTATCGATTTTAATAATCATTAATACAGTAATTATATAAAATAATAATAGGAAATTAATTATTATAATTTCTAGCATTAAACTCATTTTTCAAAACGCCTCAGACGTTAACGCTCAAAACGCCTCAAACGCTCAAATCGACTCATCTCAAAATGGTCGCAGAAGTTCATACTACTAAATAAATATATTCCATTTAATAAAGGAATTAAGATGGAAATTAATTCCAAGCTTCACCGCCGAGAATTTCATGAAAAGTCGACGCTCGATACGCTGTTTGACGTTAAAATATCGACGAATCATTTCGTAATATTTCAACTTTAATTCACAATCCTTAGTGAATTATGAAAAGGAATTCGTTATAACGATATCGTATCGAAATCACAAGATTCGATGTCGTAAAAGTTAATACACAAAGAAACCCTAATTACGGGTTCGTAATACCGTAATCGTATATTCGCTTCCTCGAATATTACATGTCATCCCAAGACAGACCCGACTTTAAAAGGTCAGCTACCACAACAATTGATATAATAGTTCCAACTATCTCCACAGCCCTACCCGGCATAACAGATAGGATCCATACACAAAACGAAATATTTTCGCGTAATGCAAGAAACATTCGATAAACGAACAGTAGTATAAGTCTTTGTCAGAATAAATTCATTTGGGATGACAAGAAGGTCATATTTTGAAGATAAGAAGCCCATCTTTGAGATAAGAAAGGAAGCCACCCGGACTATGGTTCGTTGTAAAGTCCCAGTTCGCTTGTTCGTCAAATCCCGTCACAAGGCGTTTGCGCCCACACCTTTACTGAAAAAGCGAGGTTTTAGTACGTCGCTCAAGTCTTCGAGACTTTCGAAAACTAAGATAAACTTCGATATTTCATATCGATGTAGATCGAACCCTTAGTGAATTCAATACGCTTCTAACACGTGATACGATCGACTTGTTCGCTCTTCGAGATACTTTCAACGATAAGTCGTTTTTCGATATATGGATTTCATTTGTGAAACTTTTCTTACTAATGAGGTATCATACTCAATTAGTATATCTTACGCGCATCGACATATTTATAAACGATAATCGTGCGCTTGACTTAAAGTCAACGAAGTCAACATCGATCAATAAAGTCAACGATTTTGACCTTTAATAATAGTAACTTCTTACTATTTTGTTTTATAAATCGAATTTGATCGATTTGAAAACGTAAAGTCCTATTGCTCGATTTATCTTGTAAATCAAGGACTTATAATTATTTTCGCATTTTAATACCCCTTTTATAAATAAATGCGATTTTGGTATTTAAAACGTTATAAAATGAACGCTTGTTTCAAACATAGCAATCTATGTTTATAAAATTTTGTAAAATTTAAAACTGTCCGTAATATTATTTTAGTAGATTTTCATTAATAAACTGTTTTAAAAGGATTTTAAATCCTTATTAATTATCGATAATTTTATAATTAACTTAAAAATACTAAATGACCTTTGAAAATTTTTCTAAATTAATATAGTGTATTATTATACACTATGGTCCAGAATATGAATTTATGAAATTCATATAATCTTGTTGCTAATTATTTATATATATACATATATATATTCACTAGTAATTCAAAATAATAGGAATAATCATCCAAAATTCCCAAAATTGATATATACTTATTATAACATCCCAACATCAGTATATAATATTTATATAACCCATAGTTCATCATATCTATTTATTTCACAATATGTAACAATATTCACAGAATAATAAGATAATTACTAAATAAATAGCAAACAATTTCTAAAATTCCACATAAATTCCAACATCAATAAACATTATATTATAACATTGTAATATCATAACATCAACTAAAATAATTTAAATCGTCACCATATGAGCTTGTAATGCTCTCACTTTTTCGATTAAATTTAGTATTTGGTTTTCAAAATTCTAACAATTATATACTATGTTTATACACTATAGTATAGTAATATAACATCATAATAATCATCAAAACCAATTAAATCATCACCTTATTGAGCACATAGCTCACGGCTTCTTTGATTTATTTATGGTATTTGATTTCCAAAAATTCTAATTAATTCACACAATGTATAAATAATATACTAAAGCATTAAAACACCATTACATGTTCAAAAATAAAATCATACATCAACATAAAATTTTCTAATGCTCACGGTATTCTTTCAAAAATCATGCATTTGATTTTCAAAAATTCTAATTAAATCATATAACATGTGTTCAAGGTCCTAAAGCATGAATATGAAATTGTATGGTTAAAATAAAATTTATACACTAAGGTATTTATTCAATAGCTCACGGTAATATCAAGGTTTTAAGCTAGGGTATTTCCAAAAATTTTAATTAATATACCATAGGTTTAAAACATATTATAGATCAATAATCCATCACTAAAATATTCAAGAAGTAATCGGTCATCCTATGAACATTTCAAATAATTTTCGAAACCCTTTTTTTTCAATAAGCTAAGGTTCAAAACTCATATACATGCTAGATCCATTTATACATTTCACATATAACACCATATGATTAACCAAGCATACATTCTCATGTTTTAAACAATATAAACATCAATAATAACATATAAACATATAGCTCATCCATAAGAACATTTAAAACATATGAACATACATATATGTAGCTCTCGAAACATACACATATATATATATAAAACAGTTTCGATTTTCATGAAATAAATGAGGTAAGAATCGACACTTATGGTCCATGTTTACCTTGGAATGGTATAGGGTTAACAAGAAACAATGTAGTATAAATGTTTGGAAGAAGGAATAGAGAAGAAGAAGAAGAAGAAACTTTCGAAATTTGGGGGAGGGTCGCTCTTTTCAAAGAAATGGAGATGGAGAAGTGTGTTTGGAGTGTTTGAGAAGAGTGAGGGGGATAATGAGTGAAGTGAAGGAAAAATGAAGAGTCTCCCCCATGTAATCCCTCCTCAAAACCGGCGCACAACACACACCCAATGGGGTGATTTGCAGCCAAATGATGGAGTGAGAGAGTGATCATTAGGCTAGGCAAAAAGGGTGTTCATGGGTTGGGCAATAAAAGCGATCCCACGCTTTGTTTAATAGAGGGTAGCCATTGTTTAGGGTGTTTTAGGGGTGGGATTTAATTTATTTTGTACCATAATACAATGTATTAATCGCACATGATCATATGACATATAATGCATGCCATAAAAATAATTAAATCCAACATATAGTATTATTTCGAAAATACCGATAATAAAATGGAAAAATAGGAATAAAATACAATTTACACCTATTATTGATACTCATGCTATTTTCGATCCAAATATACACATATATATCATAATATATGATTTAGATATTAAATAATATCATAGGATAAAATTATAGCATTAATCCATGCATATAAAACCCTAATTTCGAAAATTAGGTTTCGAAAATCATAAAAACACATATCGATTTTAATGATCTAAAACTGATTTCATAGCTTAATAACACTCATATATATCATATTATAAAGTTTAGATACCATATGATAATTTAATAGTGTCATTTCATGTGAAAACCAAAGTTTATAAACTTAGGGTTTTGAAAATTTCAATATCAAATTATCGAATTCAATAACCGAAAATTCGATTTTAATAATTAATAATACTGAAATTATATAAAATATTAATAGGAAATTAATTATTATAATTTCACGAGCATTAAACTCATTTTTCAATTCGCCTCAGACGCCGACGCTCAAAACGCCTCAAACGCTCAAAATCGACTCATCTCAAATGGTCGCAGAAGTTCACACTTACTAAATAAATATATTCCTTTTAATATAGGAAGTAAGATGGAAATTAATTCCAAGCTTCAACGCCGAAAATTTCATGAAAAGTCGACGCTCGATCGTGTTTGACGTTAAAATATATCGACGAATCATTTCGTTATATTTCAACTTTAATTCACAATCCTTAGTGAATTATGAAAGGAATTATAACGATATCGTATCGAAACACAAGGTTCGATGTCGTAAAAGATAATATACTAGAAACCCCGATTACGGGTTTAGAAAACCGTAATCGATATTCGCTTCTTCGAATATTACATTCCACCCCTTACTAAAAAATTTCGTCCCGAAATTTGTATACCTTTAGAAAAATAGACCGGGTATTTTTCTCTCATTGCTTCTTCAAGCTCCCACGTGGCTTCTTCCCCGTCTGTGGTGTCTCCACAAAGACTTTGACTAACTAATCGACTTGCTCCGTAGTTGCTTGAACTTTGTGGTCAAGTATGGCTGCGGTTCTTCCTTATAGCTCATGTCCGCTCGAGGATCACGCCGCCTCGGCGAATCACGTGCTTTGGGTCGTGAACGATTTTCGTAATCGCGAGACGTGAAAACATTATGGACATTCCTAGGTTTGGCGGAAGAGCCAACCTATAAGCTATCGGACCTATCATTTCTGGATCTCATAAGGTCCTATGAAACGGGTCTAAGCTTTCCTTCGTGCCAAACCTCGATAATCCTTTTGATGGAGACCTTAAGAAATACTTTGTCTCCATCCTCAAATTGTAGCTCGGATCTCACGCAGTATCGGTAGAAGATTTACTGTCATCCAGCCTCTTTTATCCTCATCCTAATTTGTCGAACGATTTGATCATCTCGCCACCGCATCGTGCCCTATGACTTTTCTCTCACCGACTTCATCCCAATAAAGTGGTGATCTACACTTCGCCATACAAGGCTTCGTATGGGGCCATGCCGATCGTCGCTGATAATCGTTGTTGTAAGCAAATTCAATCGAGGTAAAATATCTTCCCATTTTGCACCTCGATCCAAAATTACGCTTCTAAGCATATCTTCTGTGGTTTGATCGTTCTCCGATCGTCCATCGGTTTGTGGGTGGAATGTCAGATCAAGTTTAACTGCATCAGCCTTCTTTGTAAGCTAATCCAAATCTGGATGTGAACTTGGAGTCTCGATCGAGGTAATAGATTTTGGCACTCCATGTAGTCGTACAATTTCCTTAACGCATACCGCCAACTTATCGATCCATAAGTGCTTTGAATAGGTAGAAAGTGAGCACTTTTGGTAAGTCTATCCACAATTACCCATATGGCTGTGTTTCCTCTCCTCGATTTGGGTAAGCTCGAAATCCATCGTTATATCGTCCCACTTCCATTCGGGATTTCAACGGTTGTAATTTCCCGTAGGGACGTTGGTGTAGGGCCTTCAACTTGTTGACAAACAAGGCAGCTCTCTGAAAGAAGCTATGTCTCGCTTCATGCCTTCCCACCAAAATTTTTCCTTCAGGTCCTGGTACATCTTAGTACTGCCTGGGTGGGCGGTGTAGGGCGTATCTTGAGCCTCACTCATGATTTCGTTCTGAAGCTCTGCGTCGTCAGAACGCATATCCTACCTTCAAACAATAAGGCGTTATCCGGTGCCTCTTGAAATTCTTGAATCCTTGAGACCTCGGTCTTTCTGATCTTTTCAACTTTTCCTCAATCCTTTGTCTCGACAATTCTTTTCTTAGATCGGATGTCGCGTGAGTGTAGCGATCTGACTCACGATTGTCCTGGGTGGTTCAACCAGTTCAATCTTCATCCTGCCAAACTCTTCAACTAGTTTTTCCTCTTGTACAAAGAGACATCCTAACTTGGTATGGCTCTTGCGACTCAAGGCGTCAGCTACTACATTCGCCTTGCGGGTGATAGTTAATACCACGATCGTAATCTTTTACCGCCAAGCCATCTTCTTTGTCTCATATTCGGATCCCTTTGTTCAAGAAATACTTGAAACTTTTATGGTGCATGAAGATCTCACATCTCACACCGTAGAGATGGTGTCTCCATATTTTCAAATGCATGAACTACATTTGCTAGTTCCAAATCGTGGGTTGGGTAGTTCGGTTCGTGGGGCTGAGTTGTCGGTGTTGGATTTGTATCTTGGCGCTTTGGTTGAGCTTGTATACAATGTTTCTGTTACCACTATTACAATCTCTATCCGATTTGAATACTTGATTGCATATATCATGTCCCCTTATCTCATATATAAGTTAGATCATCGATGTGTAAGATCACGTAAGTCCATATGATTGGTCGCTTAATGAGATATAAAAGTTTCACACCGGCGACTTAAGGACGAGTTGTCGGTTTAGCCGCAGATAGATAAGAAGTGACTTGACTTAGTTGCTTGTCTATCTTTGTACGTCTCGACGTATCAAGGATCACGATGAGATGAGTTCTTCTTCGACCGTCGTGAAGAACCAAGATCTCGGTGACTTACGATAATCTAAACCTCGATAAGGTATTAGGTGAGTATGAGTTGCGACCATCACTTTGACTTGTTATGAGTGAGGGTTATATGTTCTAACCCAAGATTCTCCGCATCTTGGGTGGTGGCGATCTTGATGTCACGCTAGTTATCTGTGACGAAAACCGTATCCGTTTAGGATGATGGCGTCCCTTAAGGAGCTCAAAAGGTTTATTGTACTAAACCCCGCAGTTGAGTTAGCTCAAGTACAATAATAAGGTTGAGTGGTACTACTTAAGAAATAAGGATATTAATCGTTTAAACAATGATTGCTAGAAATGATTAATGGACGTTCGATATCTTAAATCTGAGGGATTCGTAATGTCTAAGTGCAAGCCCGACTCAACTTCGGTAATAAAGGGTAAGTCGACATTCTTTCTCTAGTGGAATGATCGAATGTTTATAAATTAATTTATGTTACGGGCTGAACATAAGATAATTAATTTATTTGAGGCCCATCTTTATTCCTTGCATTTGATCCTCAGGCTGGCCCATCCAGCCCGTAACTCTTTGGAAGAAATCGGCGCCCCTCTTCGCTCTCAAAGGAAAGATTTTATTCTCTTTATCCCACAAGGATATAATTATATTTATGGTATATGCATAGATCCTTTCCATATAAGATTATGGTAATAATCTTGAGTATGGAAATAATCTAAGAGTATGGAAATAATCCTAGGAGTATGGTAATATTCCATATAGATTATGGTAATATTCCATAAAGGATTATGGTAACATTCCATATAGGATTAAGGTAGTGCATTATAAATATAAGGTATGAGATAAAGTCTAGACACACTTAATAATTGAGAGCAAATTTTCGGTCACCTCATAAGAGTGAATCTCGAAAATTAGCCTAGGGTTGAGGGTGATTTCTTGTAGTATTCTCCATAGCTCGTCCTCACTCGACGTTGGAGTTTGGGTATCCGGGATACAGTCCAGAAGGTCAAAGCACGAGTCTCGACCGTTCGATCCGTTCTATCCGTTCATCCCGTTCGATCCACCTCGGCGGATCGAAAGTAAACACGTGAAAACCCCAGCGTGTTGCATTTAATTATATAGACGCATGCTAGGTTTATAATCAATGTATGGTGAATTAAACACCCAAGATGGATCCTCGGGCGGGTTAACATCGTTTTCCTTGATTGGTATCGAGCACGGGATCGAGAATCTTGGCTCATTGGATTAATTCGCGTTTGATTATTACGTGCGTTATTATAATTGTGGATTTGTCGTTCATCGTGGCTCGTTTGTTTTGTTGGTTTTGTTTTTACACCACGAGAAAATCCGTGGTTAGATTAGATTTTATTATGTAAATCTTATGCAGTAAAGAAGAACGAGCGAGCGAGCGAAGAACGAAAACGACGGGAAAAACAGGTTCTCGGCGGACTTGGGTAGTTTCTCGCGGCGAGTCTCATGATCGCTAGGCGATCGCGAGGGCTGCGGCGGCGGGCGCGCTGCTCGCTGCGGGATCCTGGCGCTTAGCGGCGAACTTCATGATCGCGAGATTACCCGCGAGGCTGCGCGGCCGTGCGAGCTAGCGGGCGGCGGCGCGCGTTGCAGCGAGAAACCCAGTAACCGCGGCGGACTCATGATCGCGGTATGGCCGGCGGCGGCGATGTCTCGGCGGACGTTCGGCGCTAGCGTGGCAGCGCACGCGCGTGCTCGGCGGGTCGCGGTCGCGTTAGCGACAGCGGCAGCCAGCGAGGCGCAGGCGGCGCGCGCAGCGGTGGGGCGGTGGGCTTTGCCCTAGCGCGGCCCAAGACATTTGGGCCGACCCGGCCCGGACCCGTTTTCGAGAGATTCCGGCCCGTGCCGTGCCGCGAGGCCCAATTGTTGAATCGGTCCGTGCGTGCACGCGAGGCCTGTTTTGAAGTTTAAATCATCGTACTTTGTAAATCTATGTAATAGATTAGATTTAATTGTGCACGTGTTTCACGATTGGGCGCGATGAGCGTTTATTTAATTTTATCGTTCATATGCATGTCGTGGATGTTTAAATTATGCGAGCATGCTATGTATGTTTATATTACGTTGACAAACCTTTAAGTGTTTTACGTAATTGGATGCGCATAGTAAGCATGCTAGGTTTATCGCGTTTATCAAGCATATTTTAGAATTACTGCGAGCATGTTTTACATGTTGAGTTCTATAGAAAAGCATGCTAGGATTACGTGATCTGCATGGACAAACCTTTTGAATAAAAAGACTAAGCAAGCAACCCGACAAATTAATTTTCAAATTAAAATGTCGAAGACCTCCACTTTTGATCTCTAAACAAAGTGAGGCCTTGCATGTGAGTAAACGTCCACACGCGTGGCTTGCTTACACTGTTTATCATAAGTTTGTTAGATGAGATTTCTAAATAAAACATTTTTAATCTATTGAAAGTGGGAGTTTCATGTATGGCGTCACACGCGTGGCTTGCATGTGCGATTTTCATAAGTTCTCTAGAGATAGATATAAAATGAGATAACAAAGAATTTGAATTGGGCGGTATGGTCGGTGAGTATACCAATTCTAAGAATTCATCTTCTGCTTTGTTAAAATTGTGGTCATTGCTTGACATCACCTCAAGTACAACTTCCCTTGAAGTCCTTCTTGCGATAGTGATGTGGTCTAGTAAGGTCAATCATTAATTTCATTTGTCATAAGGATAAGTTGACATGGATTGAAATTAAGCGACTAAAGGTATATTTTAGTCACAGTCGGGGGTTCATGTAAACGTCACACGCGTGGCTTGCATGTGGAATTCCTTGGGCGATTGGAGGTTTCAATTAATATTGTTTTATCAAAGGTTACAATATTATTATTCACAAATTATTTACATCGTATGCTTATGTGTTTTACATTATCGTTTAGGATATGTCTCTTACGCCGATTAGCAATATGCTACTTTAAAATCCATTATCCGGTCCAAATTTTATCGGTGGAAGCGAAACATTGTGAATGTTCTCCTTTGCCGAAGAAAATTTATATATACTCACTACACCTCGTCCCAAACCTCTAGAAGATTTATCTGCGATGAGGGCGCAAGCACGAGAAATGGGACAAATCAAATAGAATGGCGAAGTGCCTTCTTTGGTCACCATGTGCGAGTCCTTGCAACTCGGCATCAAGAGATGGATGATGCAGCCACGATATGGCTAAATCTCGTGAAATTGTATGAGAGTCGGATGAGAATCGCTTGTCATAATTTAACAAAATTAATTATGTCGAAGTTCTATGAAGAAAGCAATCGGTGCATGACCATGTAGGCGGATGATCAATCTCTTGGAGGCTCGAATTGGTTGGAGGATATATTGATGGCGTGGTCGAATCGATATGATCCTCAATACTTTGCCAAGTCTTTTGATGACTTTCGTTATGGAGTAGTCCTTTATGATAAGAGTTATACTCTAGATTCATTGCAAGAGGACTTAGTAGCGGAAGAAAGCAAAATGAGCAAGGTGCACAGTCTTGACCGCACCTCTAGGAAGACCACATTTTATCGAAGATGAAAAGGAAAGTGGAATTCTAGAGATGCTAAGGCTAAAGAAAAGAGTGGGAGTAATATAAAGGCTCTACCAGTGGTTTGAAAAAGCGAAAGGAGAAGGGCAAATGCTTCAAGTGCGGTGAGGCCGGGCATTGGAAGGCCAAGTGCCCTATGCTCGAGGCTCAAGTGCGTCATTGGCTTTAATGCTGAAACATGATTGGCGACTTGTTCTACCCATACTTGGGTAGTAGATACTGGCATGAATGATCATGTTTGTTACACCTGCGGGTTCTGCGGACAAGGAGTGTTTGATGGCGAGATAACGATCTCCATGGGCAACGCGTGAAAGTCGTTTGTTGCAGTTGGAATGTTTCTTTATGTTTTGGGACAACAGTTTTAGTTTTGAAAGGCGTTTTATATGTGCGGATTTTGGGGAACCTTGTTTACGTTTCAAATTATTTACTCATGGATATTACATTATTTTTGATAGTGGTGTTTCTATCATAAGAAATGACGAAGTTATACGTGTTGGCACTTTATATAATTAACTTTATACTATTTACGCAAAACATAATACCTATAACTATGTTGCATCTTCATCAAACCCTAAAAAGAAAGTTTTCTTATGAAGATGACTCTACTTTTCTCGGCATCTTAGATTAGGTCACATCAATCTAAATAGGATCCAAAGCTGGCTAAGAATGGGCGTTGGGTAATCTCACGGTTACTCGGTTCGATCTGCGAATCACGTATAGAAGGTAAGATGTCGACCAGGACCCTTCAAGCGAAGGGTTATAGAGCCCACGAAATGTTGGAGTTAGTCCATTCGACTGTGTGGACCGATGTCCACACAAGCTCGTGGAGAATGCAGTATTTTGTCACTTTCATTGGCGATTACTCGAGAATGCGGATCGTATACCGCGCGCAAAGTGCGAATGCTTTGAAAATTCAAAGAGTTTAAGGCGGAAGTGGAGCGAAGCTAGGTAAAAGTATCAAGTCGCTGCGTTACGATCGTGGTGGCGAATACCTCGATGTGAGTTTATGGACTATCTAGTGAGTGTGGGATTACATCCAACAAGATTTCACCGTGCACACCACAAGAAAATGGTGTGTCAAAGCGAAGAAATAGGACTCTTTTGGAAATGGTTTGATCTATGATGAGTTATGCTACATTGCCTATTTCGTTACGGGGTATGCCTTAAAGACGCGGCATACTTGCTAAATCTAGTACCGTCCAAGTCGATCGATAAGACCCCTTTCGAGTTGTGGTTGGGCATGACCGGTTTAAACCACATAAGGATATGGGGCGATCCGACACACGTCTTGAACAAGAAGGCGACAAGTTGGAGGCTAGATCGGCGCAAGGTCATGTTGGCTATCTAGAGGGCGAAGGTGGTTTATTCTATAGTCCTAAGGATCGGAAGGTCATTATTAGAACTAATGCCGATTCTTAGAAGAGGATTATATGAAAATCAAAGGTCAAAGTTGAAATCATTCTTCAAGAATTAGAAGATGATCGTATTTCACCACCGATTAGGCCAAAGGTGCGAGATGTCGAGTCTAGTGGGAGGATCGACACGGATACTTCAAGAAATTGAAGTGGGTCGAATTCATTGGAGATACCGACCGTCAGAGTGGTACCTACACACGACAAGTTGTGCGAGATGAGAACCACAAGTTCTTGCACCCACCGTTGTCATTATGTCTATAGCACCTACGTCGTAGTGGGAGGTTGTTCGTCAACCCGAGCGATTTATGTTCGTGGGTGAATGGTAGGATTTAGTCGAGGAAAGCGAGCGGCAATAATCGACCCATGGGCGAACAATGATCTGAAACAATGATGCAAGATCGTGAAACTTACGTTTGGGCGGTGGTAAAGTCCTATGGATTTACCAGGTTGCCTAGCGAGTTGTGTGTATCGGTTAGATGTCAACGGTAATGTGGTATTTCTTGCACTTTACGTAGATGACATTCTTCTGTTGGCAACAATGTGAAGCGTATCGAGGGCGTAAAGAGTTGGCTATCCGATCGATTTCAAATAAAAGACTTAGGAGATGGGCGTACATTCTTGGGATCAAGGTTTACCGAGATCGCAAGAGAAAATATTGAGCTTATCTCGGGCGTCTTCGACATCTCTGTGATTACTCGTTTTAGTATGCGAACCGCCAAGAAAGGTTGCTACCTTTCGGACATGGCGTTCCTTTATCTAAAGGGCGATCACCTATGACGCAAAGGAGATAGAGGAAATGAGACAAGTTCCCTACGTTTCCGCCGTAGGAAGTCTCATGCATGCAATGCTACATACGAGGCCCGATATCTCTGTGCGATAAGCATAGTAGCTAGATATCGATCTAACCACGGACAAGCACATTGAATTGCGATAAAGCATATACTCAAGTACCTTAAAAGGACTCGAGATTATAGGCTGGTTTACCATGCGATAGTCTAATGCCTTTGGGTTATCTGACTCGGTTTCCAAGTGGACCGTGATAAGAATAAGTCTACCTCGGACTATGTGTTTACCTTGGGAGGTGGGCCGTATCTGGCGGAGTGCAAAGCGATGCATTGCGGACTCTACCATGGAAGCCGAATATGTAGCGCCCGGAGGCTTCTAAGGAGGCTGTATGGTTGAGAACTACCTCATGGATCTAGATGTGGTACTGGTTTGCCCAAAGAGTATCATAGTTTCTTGTGATAACTCGGTGCAATGGCAAACTCGAAGGAACCACGGACCCACAAAGCGACCTAACACATAGAGAAAGTACCATGTCATACGAGAAATCGTTAGGCGAGGGGCGTCTTGATTAAAGATTGATCTGACGGATAACCTAGCGGATCCATTCACTAAAACTGCCGCAATAAGTCTACGTCGGGGGACGTTAGAGGACTTGGATTGCGCTTGATGGCACCCACTTAGAAAGGAAACTTTTGTATAAGTGGGAGAAGCAAAGTGATGGTTGTTTGTAATTGCTAGTAGAAAGACACATTGTATACTAAAGTTTGCTTTAGTATAAGTGGGAGATTGTTGGTTGTATCTTGAAAGCGGTTTGGTTGAGCTTGTATACAATGTTTCCTGTTACCACTATTACAATCTCTATCAGATTTGAATACTTGATTGCATATATCGTGTCCCCTTATCTCATATATAAGTTAGATCATACGATTGTGTAGAAGATCACGAAGTCCGTATGATTGGTCAAAACAATGAGATATAAAAGTTTCCACGGTGAGGGCGACTTAAGGGCGAGTTGTCGGTTTAGGCTGCGATATAGATAAGTGACTTGACTTAGTTGCTTGTCTATCTTTGATGCGTCTCGGCGTATTGAAGGATCACGATGAGATGAGTTCTTCTTTCGACCGTCGTGAAGAACCAGATCTCGGTGACTTACGATAATCTAAACCTCGATAAGGTATTAGGTGAGTATGAGTTCTTGACCATCACTTTGACTTGTTATGAGTGAGGTTATATGTTCTAACCAATTCTCGCATCTTGGGTGGTGGCGATCTTGTATGTCACGCTAGTTATCATGTCGAGTAACCGTATCCGTTTAGGATGATGGCGTCCCTTAAGGAGCTCAAAGGTTTATTGTACTAAACCTGCGAGGTTGAGTTAGCTCAAGTACAATAATAAGGTTGAGTGGTACTACTTAAGGAAATAAGGATATTGTCGTTTAAGCGATCAGATTGCTAGAAATGATTAATGGACGTTCGATATCTTAAATCTGAGGGATTCGTAATGTCTAAGTGCAAGCCCGACTCAACTTGGTAATAAAGGGGTAAGTCGACATTCTTTCTCTAGTGGAATGATCGAATGTTTATAAATTAATTTATGTTACGGGCTGAACATAAGATAATTAATTTATTTGAGGCCCATCTTTATTCCTTGCATTTGATCCTGGGTTGGCCCGTCGAGGCCCGTAGCTCTTTGGAAGAAATCGGCCCCTCTGCTCTCAAAGGAAAGATTTTATTCTCTTTATCCACAAGGATATAATTATATTTATGGTATATGCATAGATCCTTTCCATATAAGATTATGGTAATAATCTTGAGAGTATGAAATAATCTGAGTATGGAAATAATCCTAGGAGTATGGTAATATTCCATATAGGATTATGGTAATATTCCATAAAGGATTATGGTAACATTCCATATAGGATTAAGGTAGTGCATTATAAATATAAGGTATGAGATAAAGTCTGAACACACTTAATAATTGAGAGCAAATTTTGGTCACCTCATAAGAGTGAATCTCGAAAATTAGCCTAGGGTTGAGGTGATTTCTTGTAGTATTCTCCATAGCTCGTCCTCGCTCGGCGTTGGAGTTTGGGTATCCGGGATACGATCCGGAAGGTCAAAGCACGAGTCTCGACCGTTCGATCCGTTCTATCCGTTCATCCCGTTCGATCCACCTCGGCGGATCGAGTAAACACGTGAAAACTGGCGTGTTGCATTTAATTATATAGGCGCATGCTAGGTTTATAATCGATGTATGGTGAATTAAACACCCAAGATGGATCCTCGGGGCGAGGGTTAACATCGTTTTCCGCTTGATCGGGATGCGTAGCTATCACTTTTCCTTCTTGCATCAAAACCTGACCCGGCCCGGTCTTGAATGCGTGCATATAGACCACGTACCCCTTGTCCGCTTACGGACTGCTAGAACTGGTGCCTTTGGTCAATTTTTCTTTGAGTATTTGAAAACTTCGTCTCGCACTCATCGGTCAATTGAACTTGATTCCTTAGGAGTAGTTGGGTTATTGGCACAATCTTGGAGAATCCTTGATGAATCTCCTATAGTAGCCACTAATCCTAGAAACTTCTAATTTCGTCTTTGCGTTTTGGTGATTTCCATTCTCTGCGGCCTCTACTTTGGTTTGGATCTACTTTTATGCCTTGAGACACGATGTGTACAAGGAACATAACTTCCTTGACCCAAACTCACATTTGCTAAACTTAGCAAAGAGTCTTTCATTCTCAAGGTTTGCGAGACCGTCCGTAGATGTTCCTTATGATCCTCTTCATTCTTTGAGTAGATAAGGATATCATCTATGAAGACCAAAGCAATTTATCCGAAATGGATGAAATACTACATTCATGAGGTCCATGAATACGGTGGTGCATTGGTTAATCCGAATGGCATAACTATGAATTCATAGTGGCCATATACGGTTTGGAATGCGTCTTGGGTACATCCTCGGACCGTATTTTCAGGTGATGGTATCGACTTAAGATCAATTTTGGAGAATACACTTGCTCCCGCAATTGATCAAGCAGTCATCAATTACGGGTAAAGGGTATTTGTTCTTTAGTGTCATCTTATTTAGCTCCTATAATCGATGCACATCCTCAAAGAACCATCCTTTTCTTAACAAACAAAGCAGGCGCTCCCAAGGTGAAACACTCGGCTAATAAATCCTAGATCCAAAGCTCTTGGATTTGGATTTTTAGCTCTTCTAGCTCGCCGGGGCCATCCTATAGGGCGCCGACAGAGGGCTGATCACGGCTCCAAGTCGATGGTAAACTCTAGTTGTCTATCGGGAGGTAGTCTGGTAGATTCTCGAAATCGTCCAGAAAATTCTTGGGCGACTTGATATCTTCTACCAGCGCTTGGGTTTATCCTCATCGTTTAAATAAACAAGGATCATGGCATCCCTACGGTTCATCATCCTCCTGGCTTGTAGTCTTGACACTATCGGAATCCTCCTTCCCGTCTTGATTAAGTGAAAATCGTAACTTCTTGTCGAGGAAGGTGAAGCGAAATTTTCCCTTCCTTCTACAGGAGAATGGTGGATGATTCTTAGCTAACTTGATCCATTCAGGGTTATGTCTACATCGTCCATGGGTATTATGTTTAGATCGTTAGCGAACCTTAAGTGATCCTAATGTCGACTCTAGGTTCGAGCAAAAGTGGAGTAGCAGTCATAATCCCTCCTATAGGCGATGAGATTCTCATATCACGGCGATTTTTTCAGACCTAAGGCCCGGCATTTCTAGCATGATTTTGCAATAAAGAATCACGACACCCGTGTCGAACAATACTATAACGGTGGGTTGAGAAGAACTCCCATACACCGAAGTTTCCTTAGTTACATTAGATTACGCCTCATGTCTTGGGCGTGAGCTCTAACTGAGCAATTTGAGGGTGACAGTAGTCTGGCTGATTGGCGGTTGTTGCACTGGCTTTATTCTTTGCTTGTTGGCGTTAGCGGTGGTTATCGCCTCTCATTGTTGTTGTGGCGGTGGGCTCTTTGCCACTTATTTCTTCTGAGATTTGTTGTTGTGGGCTTGCTTATTGCTTGTTGTTGGAGTTGTTGTTGAGGTGGGGCTGTTGCCATTGAAGTTGAGGGGTTGAGGTGGCTGCGGTGGTGGGGTTGGTATATAGCCATAATAATAGTGAGCATTTCCGGTTGGTTGGTCTTACATCCGAGCGTGATCTTGGGCAATTGTTGGCGTAATGCCCGTTTGCCCGCATTTATAACGACTTACCACATTTGCCGTGCACACCCTTGTGTGTCCTATGGCATCGAGGGCATTGGGTGTCCTCATTTGTTCATATGGTCCCTTCTTTTGGTGGAGCATAAAACTTCTCTTCCGGCCTTGTCACTGTGGCGCCCGTCTCGCCACTTGGCGCTTGTGATTCGTGTCCCAAAGTTCCCCACGGTTGTTATTCCCGCGGTTGGGTTCCCATTTCCCTTTCCTCTATCCATTGCATTGTGTGGGAGAGCCGCCGACTTATTTTGGTCATGGCGCCTATATCTAAAGCTTCGTGCGAGCTTGATGTAGAGCAGTCTCCATGGTGGCAAGAGACATGCGTATCTCCATTCTTAGCCACATGCACGAACTTTTCCGACATTTTTCAAGTCGGTGTCCACGATTACGGTGCATATCTCGACATCTCGCGAAGGTGCGATCATAGTCGATCCACGATCATCCTTTCTTGTTTTAGCGGGAAAAATTCCTGCTCCTTCTTCCTCTTATAGCTTTTGGGATGTACTTACATCTGACTCCTCTTGAAATCCTCCATGAGAATTCTTAATTTGTTCATTTGTGAAAGTTTTCTTCGGCCTCCCACGGAAGTCGGTGGTCGATCAATTTGGAAGGTAACCACACGACAACCTTTCCGTGCGTTAGTGCCTTAAGAAGGTAAAATCCATTCAATGGCCTAACCCATTGTTCGGCTTCTTCAAGTGCCTTTCCCGTTAAAGGCGGAGGGTTACGTCTTAGAAACATTTCTTCGATTCGACGATCGGGTTGTGGTGGAGGTGGTGGTTGGGGAATTTCTTACGGCTCTTGCTCGGGATCCTACCCTTCCTCTTGGCCTTGACCTCGACCTACGGGTTCTTGCTCCGGATTCCTTCTGGGAGGCATCTTTGCTATAAAAGCAGTGTCGTTGAGCACTTATTCTTTTCACTCAACATACACCAGCTATTATGGCTTTCTTGTAAAAGCGATTCCAAATAGAATATCATTCTTAACAAACATAACTTGCCAAAAGCCCTATTAGGGTCATGTATATATATATAAAATTTACGCCATAGGCGGGATGTTCGATCAACGGTTATGCTGAAAAAAGTAAAACATAAGTCCCGGCCCTACGGCCTTCCAAAAGCTAAGGTTCTAAGTCGAACTAAAGATTAAACATAGGAAAAGGAAAACAACGAAGCTTAGCACAAAATCTCTTTAAGCTTAAATCGAGTGTGCATCATCGTCCTCCCACATCCGGTCCTCCTCGGGATCTTATCTTCCTCGGAGTCGTCCTCATTTGCGAAATGTCCATGCGGCGATCCCTAGATGGACGGCTCATGCTTTCCACCGTAGGTATGTCTCGCGGGGGTTAAGAGCATTCGTTGCATTCACCGATGCTCGTGGTCATGGCGGATCGGTGTACACCACACGACATCTGTTACTCTCATCCATCTTTGTCAGGTGAAGTGCTCATTGGTGGTATGGCTGGGACCATAGGTGGTGGAGGTGGTGCTGGTGGGCGTGCAGGGGTGTCAGAGCAGTGGGGTGGAAATACTGCAAACTCTCCCAAGGCTCTGGGGCGTCTTGCCCTCTCTAGCGGCAGGCCTTCCTCGTCAAAGGAAAGGAGGCCTGGTGGGTCAATCTGCCTCGGAACCTCGTGTAAAACCACTGCAGCTCGTCCCATGCCGGTATACTCTCGGGGAGGAGGTAGGGTCCTCTCGGTCTTGCCCGTAAATCTTGTATCGTAAGTCGGGTGACTCACGAACACAGGCGGATCTCCCACCAAGTCGTAGGCGCCCATCGCCCGGTAGATGTAATCCTCCGATATCTCTCGAACATATCCGTCCGGTGCGGGGAGTATCGCTAGAAGGCGGATGCCATCATAATCGGTCGGGCCGTGAGCTCGGGCGTCTCTCAAAGGCGGAGATAATATGCGAGAACTCACCAAGTCTTCCCAGTAGCATCAATGGGCGATATATACTCACCTCCTCCTGCAGGGTGGGGTGTGGTCCAATCCTTCTCCTCGCGAGATATCTCGACCCCTCCATACATCACGAATAAAACTAACATAAGTCGACTATCGTCATCGCGCATGGCGAGGATATCTTAAGCGTAGCGTGAAGCAACTAGATAAGGTCAAGCAAGTCTATAAGGTGAGCAACAACATCTGCACAATACTCACCACAACTTACCTTCTTAATCTTACCCAAACATATACATAAGCTGACAACGTCTTAATATCAGCTATGAGATCCTTATTCTATACCAAACACTCGAACTAGAGTTCAACGGACTCTATCGTATTCTGGAGGCAGAATTAAGGATTCTGTTCTTCATAACAAATGAAGATCAGTGCGTTAGGAGTACGCAGGTGAAAACCATGCGTAAATCGAGTCCTAACGAGAGATCTAGCTAAAACAAATCTACTGCGCAGTGCAGGAAATTTGCGCGATCGTGCCAAATTGCAAATTGAGGCGTGCGTCGGCGTGTCGTCTACCATCTTCAGGTCTTTAAGTTGAGGCTGAACATTCTGAAGCCGTAAGTGGCATCCATTTTGTGTTGATGATCACTCATGTCGAGAGTAGTGATGGAGTGCGGCGTCGTTCGACAAGGTTGAGGTTGTCCTCGTCCGTCCTTCTCGCTCGTCTTAGAGTCGTTCGTGCCCAAGGGTATCGTTACTTTCATTCTTCCTATCGTTCTTTCGTTCGCATAGGAAAAGAAGTTCGTACTTCTATGTTCTTTCACGATCGTGAACATGCTCCTTAGAGTCTAAGTTAGTCTTATGATAACATATCGTTCGTCATAAATAAAATTTTGAAAGTCGAGAGGTTTCGATTTGAAAATTTTGGAAATCTGATTTCAACATAGCAATCATAATCAACTTATATGCATATCAAAAATGGATTCATTCATCCCATGTTGATCATTCAACTAGTACCACGATGTACTTTCATATCAATACTTGAGTATTGCATTAGTTGACTAAAAGTATTTTGAAAGAATTTTCTTGCTCAACTTTCATTTCATCATAAAATTTTCATAATAATCAAATCCTTCAAAAGTCCATCAATTGTTCAATCATGTAAAATTTCCATTTCATGAGTTTGAGAAAGGAATGCGATTACCTCTTTCGGTTGAGCTCGATGTGATGGAGTGTTGAGAAGTCGGTTGGTTTCTAGAAGTCGATGACTCGATCTGAACTTAGAAAAAAGAATTTGGGTTTCAAAGAGCAAATGCGCTTCGATACCATACATCACGACCCATTCGGACCGACCGGATGGAGGCGACTAGTACTAGGAGTAGTACTTTAGGGGTTACATGAATAAAATGGAAAAGCGTAACAATAAGCTAACATGCTTGAGCGAATCGAGATGATGTTATATTGTTTTGAAAAGGTTTATGCCATGGACCCCAAAACTTGGCACGATCCGATGGGCCTCAATAGTTTAAAACATAAAGCGTAATTAAGGGAGTTCGGTATAGCGGTGGAAGTGTGTGAATACATATATGACGATATGCATTGAGTATAAACCACAAATTCAAGTAACATCGATCGAGGACCTTTGGACTCCTCAACACGTTCCCATCATCGCATCAAAGCTCAACTGCACGTTTAAAACAAACATGCGGGGGCTAAGTACAAGAATTGCACTTAGTGGGCTCGTGCAAAACATTTGATTGGTTTGGATTACTGTTGCCAATATTGGGTAAGTCACGAGGTTTTAGTTAAAATGCCTTGTGCTTACCAAATCATTCGATTCGTAAACATAGCTCGGCCGAGCATTTTCTTGGTGTGTATGGTCCGTATCTCATAGTCACGATACATAATAATAATAAAAATAAGCGTCGAGAGGCCTCCCATCTACTGACGCCGTGACCGGCCGTAATCCGTCTGACACGGTCGCTCTCTGCAAGCATATGTTAACACGGCGTAGTTCCACCTTCCGCCAATCTAGCCGGGCATTTGTCATCCGGCACGGGACCCGACTTTAAAAAGGTTGGGTGCTACCTGACAATTGATATAATAGTTCCAACCATCTCCAGCCCTACCGGGCATATGAGATAGGATCCATACACAAAGCGAAATATTTTGGCGGTGTCTGATAAAACATTTGATAAGCGGTTGTAGTATAAGTCTTAAATAAATTCATTTGGGACGACGATGAGTCGTATTTTGAAGATAAAGCCCGTCTTTGAGATAAGAAGGAAGCCCTTTGGACTATGGTTCGTTGTAAAGTCTAGGTTCGTTTGTTAAATCCAAAATCCGTCATTGCGTTTGCGTCCACGCTTTGACAAAAAGCGAGGTTTTAGTACGTCGCTCAAGTCTTTCGAGACTTTAAAACTAAGATAAACTTGATATTTCATATCGATGTAGTGAATCCTTAGTGAATTGATACGTTTCTAACACGTATACGATTGACTTGTTCTGGATTCTTGAGATCTTTCAACGTATAAATGCGTTTTGATATATGGATTTCATTTGTGAAATCCTTTCTTACTAATGATTATCATACTCAATTAGTATATCTTCTGTCTTGACATATTTATAAGCGTATATAATCGCACGTTTGACTTACAAAGTCAGCGAAGTCAACGATGATCGATAAAGTCGGCGATTTTGACCTTTAATAATAGTAACTTCTACTATTTTGTTTTATAAATCGAATTTGATCGATTTGAAAGCGTAAAGTCCTATTACTCGATTTATCTTGTAAATCGAGGACTTATAATTATTTTAGCATTTTAATACCATTTTTATAAATAAAATGCGTATTTTGGTATTTAAAGCGTTATAAAATGAGCGTTTGTTTCAAACATAACAATCTATGTTTATAAAATTTTGTAAAATTTAAAACTGTCCAGAATATTATTTTAGTAGATTTTCATTAATAAACTGTTTTAAAAGGATTTTAAAATCCTTATTAATTATCGATAATTTAGATAATTAACTTAAAAATACTAAATGACCTTTGAAAATTTTCTAAATTAATATAGTGTATTATTATACACTATGGTCCAGAATATAATTTATGAAATTCATATAATCTTGTTGCTAATTATTTATATATATACATATATATATTCACGGTAATTCAAAATAATAGGGAATAATCATCCAAAAATTCCCAAAATTGATATATACTTATTATAACATCCCAACATCAGTATATAATATTTATATAACCCATAGTTCATCATATCTATTTATTTCACAATATGTAACAATATTCACGGTAATAATAAGATAATTACTAAATAAATAGCAAACAATTTCTAAAAATTCCACATAAATTCCAACATCAATAAACATTATATTATAACATTGTAACATCATAACATCAACCAAAATAATTTAAATCGTCACCATATGAGCTTGTAATGCTCTCGGCTTTTTCGATTAAATTTAGTATTTGGTTTTCAAAAATTCTAACAATTATATACTATGTTTATACACTATAGTATAGTAATATAACATCATAACAATCATCAAAACCAATTAAATCATCACCTTATTGAGCACATAGCTCACGGCTTCTTTGATTTATTTATGGTATTTGATTTCCAAAAATTCTAATTAATTCACACAATGTATAAATAATATACTAAAGCATTAAAACACCATTACATGTTCAAAAATAAAATCATACATCAACATAAAATTTTCTAATGCTCACGGTATTCTTTCAAAAATCATGCATTTGATTTTCAAAATTCTAATTAAATCATATAACATGTGTTCGAGGTCTAAAGCATGAATATGAAATTGTATGGTTAAAATAAAATTTATACACTAAGGTATTTATTGATAGCTCACGGTAATATCGAGGTTTTAAGCTAGGGTATTTCCAAAATTTTAATTAATATACCATAGGTTTAAAACATATTATAGATCAATAATCCATCACTAAAATATTCAAGTAATCGGTCGTCATATGAACATTTCAAATAATTTTCGAAACCACTTTTTTTTCAATAAGCTAAGGTTCAAACTTCGTATACATCTAGATCCATTTATACATTTCACATATAACACCATATGATTAACCAAGCATACATTCTCATGTTTTAAACAATATAAACATCAATAATAACATATAAACATATAGCTCATCCATAAGAACATTTAAAACATATGAACATACATATATGTAGCTCTCGAAACATACACATATATATATATAAAACAGTTTGATTTTCATGAAATAAATGAGGTAAGAATAAACACTTATGGTCCGTATTTACCTTGGAATGGTATAGGGTTAACAAGAAACAATGTAGTATAAATGTTTGGAAGAAGGAATAGAGAAGAAGAAGAAGAAGAAACTTTCGAAATTTGGGGAAGGGGCTGCTCTCGTTTTTCAGCAGAAAATGGAGATGGAGAAGTGTGTTTGGAGTGTTTGAGAAGAGTGAGGGGATAATGGGTGAAGTGAAGGAAAAATGAAGAGTCTCCATGTAATCCCTCCTCAAAACAGGCACACACACCCAATGGGGTGATTTGCAGCCAAATGATGGAGTGAGAGTGATCATTAGGCTAGCAAAAAGGGTGTTCATGGGTTGAAGCGATAAAGGTGATCCATTACTTTGTTTAATAGAGGGTAGCCGGTGTTTTAGGGTGTTTTAGGGTGGGATTTAATTTATTTTGTACCATAATACAATGTATTAATCGCACATGATCATATGACATATAATGCATGCCATAAAAATAATTAAATCCAACATATAGTATTATTTAAAATCTAGATAATAAAATGGAAAAATAGGAATAAAATACAATTTACACCTATTATTGATACTCATGCTATTTTCGATCCAAATATACACATATATATCATAATATATGATTTAGATATTAAATAATATCATAGGATAAAATTATAGCATTAATCCGTACATATAAAACCTAATTTGAAAATTAGGTTTGAAAATCATAAAAACACATTATCGATTTTTAATGATCTAAAAACTGATTTCATAGCTTAATAACACTCATATATATCATATTATAAAGTTTAGATACCATATGATAATTTAATAGTGTCATTTCATGTGAAAAACCAAAGTTTATAAACTTAGGGTTTTTGAAAATTTCAATATCAAATTATCGAATTCAATAACTGAAAATTCGATTTTAATAATTAATAATACTGAAATTATATAAAATATTAATAGGAAATTAATTATTATAATTTCTGAGCATTAAACTCGTTTTCAATTCGTCTCAGGCGTTGGCGTTCAACGTCTCAAAACGTTCAAAATCGACTCATCTCAAAATGGTGCGATGAGTTCACACTTACTAAATAAATATATTTCTTTTAATATAGGAGTAAGATGGAAATTAATTCCAAGCTTCTTTGCTCAGAAAATTTCATGAAAAGGCGGCGTTCGATCGTGTTTGGCGTTAAAATATATTGACGAATCATTTCGTTATATTTCAACCTTTAATTCACAATCCTTAGTGAATTATGAAAGGAATTCGTCATAACGATATCGTGTCGAAAACACAAGGTTCGATGTCGTAAAAGATAATATACGTGAAAACCACGATTACGGGTTTAGAAAACCGTAATCGTATATTCGTTTCTTTGGAATATTACACCTTAATTCTCCAAGGTTGAGTTAATATTCACAAAGAACTTCGTTAATCTCTAAATATTTACTTACATGATAGTATGGGATAACTTGAATCATAAGTCAAGACTCTCCTTTAATTGTCGTGTTAATACGACAAGCAGTCAAGCATAACATACTAGGACGTAACTATAGTTGTTAAGTCTATCTAGTAGCTTGAGAATGTCATAAAATACCAATCATAACTTGAGGACCAACAATCTATAACGTAATAACGTTTAGTAGAACACTAAGATTAAAGTCGAGATTAGACTCGGAGTATAGGACTCATAAGTTGAAGTTCATCTATGAATGATGAATGTATATAGTTTGGGAGTTAAAAATGTAAGATAATAGAAATTATCTTAAAACCATCACATGAAATCATAAAGAAACCCTAATTACTTAAAATCAGGATACCATCAACTGAGAATTCGACAAGAGGATACACGCAAAACGGCCTTTCGAACAAGATATGGTCACTATGAATTAAAAGTTATGCCATTTGGATTAACAAATGCACCCGCCATGTTCATGGACCTTATGAATAGAGTATTCCTCGTACTTAGAAAAATTTATCTTGGCATTTATAGATGATATCCTTATTCATTCAAAGGAAGAGGAAAAACACAAAGAGTATCTAAGGATAATTCAGCAGACGCTAAGAAGTGAACAATTCTATGCAAAATATAGTAAGTGCAAATTTTGGCTGAAGAAAGTGATATTTTTAGGACATATTTTATCATCGGAAGGAACTAAAGTGGATCCCACAAAAGTGGAAACTGTACAAAAATGGAAATCACCAACACTCCAAATGAGATCAGAAGCTTTCTAGGGTTGGCTGGTTGCTATCGGAGATTCGTTGAAGTTTTTCCAAAATAGCAAGGCTAATGACACAATTACTTCGGAAAGAAATCAAATTTGAATGGGCTACTGAATGCGAAACGAGTTTCCAGAAACTCAAGGAATTATTGACTACAACGCTAGTATTAGCAGTTCCAAAACCAGATAAGAAATAGACTATCTACACAAGATGCATCAAAGAATAGACTAGGTTGTTTCTTGATGCAAGAAGGAAGGGTATAAATTGATGTGTATTCGAATCCTAGGAGCTAGTAATCGCCGATATGCTCATATTGGTGACGTTATTGTTGCTGTGATCAAAGAAGCCGTACCAAATATGCCCCTAGAAAAATCAGAAGTAGTCAGAGCTGTAATTGTTCGTACCTGTAAAGAACTTAAACGTGACAGCGGTATGATAATACGATATGATGACAATGCTGCAGTTGTGATTGATCAAGAAGGAAATCCAAAAGGAACTCGCATTTTTGGGGCAATCCCCCGCGAATTGAGACAATTAAATTTTACTAAAATAGTTTCATTAGCTCCCGAAGTATTATAAAAAAAAGAGATCTGAATTTTTGGGGTATTTGAAGGGAAATAGATTAAGAACTAGATTAATTCGTAGCTTGTGTTTCGCGCATATACCTTGAAAAATTTATATTCATAAACAAAAAAAAATAAAAACATGTTAATTATATCCAATTTTGGGACGCCAAAAGTTTTAGTTCATCATGGGTAGAGACACTATTGCCGAGATAATAACCTCTATACGAAATGCTGATATGGATAGAAAAAGAGTTGTTCGCATAGCATCGACTAATATTACCGAAAATATTGTTAAAATACTTTTCCGAGAAGGTTTTATCGAAAACGTGAGAAAACATCGAGAAAAAAACCAAAATTTTTTGGTTTTAACCCTGCGACATAGCAGGAATAGGAAAAGACCCTATAGAAATTTGTTAAATTTAAAACGGATCAGCCGACCTGGTCTACGAATCTATTCTAACTCTCGACGAATTCCTAGAATTTTAGGTGGAATGGGGATTGTAATTCTTTCCACTTCTCGGGGTATAATGACAGACCGGGAGGCTCGACTAGAAGGAATCGGCGGAGAAATTTTATGTTATATATGGTAATCCATTTAATATCCAAATGAAATCCGAAACCTCTTCCTATTTGAGAAAAAGAAAGGGGGTGAGTTGTCTAATATCGTTTCTCCTCCATTAGTTGATACCTCAAGGGGGCTTTACCTGGAATGAAAGAACAAAAATGGATTCATGAAGGTTTAATTACGGAATCGCTTCCCAATGGCATGTTCCGGGTTCGGTTAGATAATGAGGATCTGATTCTAGGTTATGTTTCGGGAAAGATCCGGCGTAGTTTTATACGGATACTACCCGGAGATAAAGTCAAAATTGAAGTAAGTCGTTATGACTCAACCAGAGGACGTATAATTTATCGACTCCGAAACAAGGATTCGAAAGATTAGGTGATTTTTATTCAATATGATTCGAGATAAAAAATTTCAAGAAATTTATTTTCTACCAAGAAGTAGATTCAGAATTAAGATAAGGAATGACAAATATGAAAATAAGAGCTTCCGTTCGTAAAATTTGTGAAAAATGTCGTCTAATCCGTAGACGGGGGCGCATTAGAGTAATTTGTTCCAACCCGAGACATAAACAAAGACAAGGATAAAGGGATAATCAGACTCACTAAAGGGCTCAGCGTACAAATAAAGAATTTGACATGAAATGGATATATCCATATATTTCTGACTCATATTTATGAGATGATACAATATGGCAAAAGCTATACCGAGAACTGGTTTACGTAGAAATGTACGTATTGGTGCACGTAAAAGTGCACGTAAAATACCAAAGGGAGTTATTCATGTTCAAGCAAGTTTTAATAATACCATTGTCACAGTTACAGATGTACGAGGTCGGGTCGTTTCCTGGTCCTCGGCCGGCACTTGTGGATTCAATGGTACGAGAAGAGGAACACCCTTTGCCGCTCAAACTGCAGCAGCAAATGCTATTCGTACAGTAGTAGATCAAGGTATGCAACGAGCAGAAGTCATGATAAAAGGTCCCGGTCTCGGAAGAGACGCCGCATTACGAGCTATTCGTA